>BSBK01008732.1:0-225000 GCA_027943335.1 Chamaecyparis obtusa | reverse complement strand
TATTTTTGCATACAAAAAGGAAGGAAATTGTTGTGTAGAGAGGGGTTTGCTTCAGTCAAACCTTGTTTGGAATCAACCTTGAAATGAAATGAAGTAAAGGAAAGTGTGCTAACATAGAGGAAAGGCTAGATCCGAAACATGACATGTATTATATCTTGGAAAGAAAAATGCTTGTTTGAATGTGATCAAGAATGTTGATGCAATAGCTTTGACTCCACACAAAAACCTAAAAGGAAATCATGAAATGCATGCTTTGCATATTGGTTGTTGTAGTTTGCCACAATGTTTGATAGAGAGAGAGAGAGAGAGAGAGAGAGAGAGGAATGGCTTGAAGAAATGAGGACTTGAATGTTTGGATGCTTGGATGTATGTGGATGGATGCTTATGGTACGATTCTCTTCCTTGATATTGCTCCTTTTCTTAGCCTTTAATGAGGGAAACAAACTTGATCCACAGAGAAGATTGCTTTGAAAACACCATGGAATGTTTGAGATCTACCTTAGAAAACTTGAGATGCGAATTTGTAGTAGAGAGCCTGAACTCTTATGTTTGATTTGCAAATGACAAGAGGTAGGTTTTTTATATACCAATCAAAAACATTTCGAAGCTCAAAACTCGAAGAGGGTTGATGGGGATTTGGATTTCCCATTTAACTATTGATCCTAACCTCCAATTCAAATTTCAAAGGGTTTATGAGGGAATAGGCCAACTGGGTCAACTCATTCCCCCCCAAAACTAATGAGATTTAAATTGAGGGTCCCACTAGATGCTAAAATGGCCCCTAATTGAGCATCTAATTCTAGGTGCTTACAATTTAGGATGGTCCATTTAGCCCTTGGTTTAGCAAGAATATGAGTCTGCCTCATGTTCTTGGTAAAGGAGAAGTAGAGAGAGAAAATAATATGATCATGGGCAAAATTGCAAAGAGATAAGACATCACTAAGTTTAAGGACACAAGCCCCCCCAAACAAAGGATCTTAACTCAGACAATCACATGCAAAGGCACACAAAAATTAGACAAAAGACTTTACCAATAGAAAAATGTTAGTACCAAAATGAGAACTCCAAATCATCTAGTTGAAAAGACTTCAATTGAGAAAATGTCTCAACCACTAGTATCATGTTCAGAAAGCTAATGCAAAAGTACAAGTAGTCACATGGAAAGGGAAAAAGCATTACCAAAGACAAGACAAGACTCCATGGTCTAACCCATTAGCAAAGCAAGGAGAGCAGAGAGAGAGAGAGAGAGAGAGAGAGAGAGAGAGCATGAATGCAATGAGCTAGCAAGGTGCGTTATACTAGGTGTGACAATCCCAACTGGTGCTAAGAGGGGAGGGGTGAATCAGCACCTCTAAAACTTTTCTCTTAACTCTGGTAAAGTGTACTTATAACTGTGAGCCAGACAGATTCAAACATGTAATAACAGTAAGCAAACAATCACACAGTGACACCAGATTTATCACATGGAAACCCGATTAGGGTAAAAACCACGGTGTGAGGAGACCTCACAAATTTTTTACTCTTCTGGAGTACACCCTGTTAGGAGCCTTCCTGGTTAAAGGATCGAAACGCACTGTTAAATGCAATCCGGTTAAGGGATTTGTTACAATAAGGCCGGTTAGTGCCTGCCTGGTTAGAGGACTTTAAACACCTTGAAAGATGTCACCCAGCTAGGGGATTTGATACAAGGGACCTGTTAGAGTCCACCCAAATACTGGGATTTTAACTATTATAATTGTTAGAAAACAATAGAGGGATTGACCTTTTACAGATGGCTATGCATAGCCTAATAAGATCTTTGTTTGTGCTTAACTAAGAAGCATCACCGGTCACCGTAGGTGTGTTCTCCTCTACTATTTGTTACAAGTAGTGTTTTTCGTTGCACCAAAAGATCGACCTGTTTATGCCCGATACAACCACTAGACTTATAGAAGACACAGGAGGCGGTTAAGTCATGTCACGAATCCTGAGGGGAGGGCTGACCATTTTGTCAACAATCTCCCCCTCAACATTACCCGAGGGGATTTGAACCTGTGACCAAGCTCTGATACCACTTGTTACAAGTAGTAGTTGTCGTTGCACCAAAAGATCGACCTGTTAATGCCTGATACAAACACTAGACTTATAGAAGACACAGGAGGCAGTTAAGCCATGTCACGAATCCCGAGGGGAGCGCTGACCATTTTGTCAACACTATTATGCTTCTCTGCACAATCTTCTTTCTCTCTTCTTGAAACTTCTTACCCTGGCTTCTACAGCTTACAGGTTCACTCTTTTTCTCGGCAGAATGAAGGCAACTCCTATTCACCTGAGGCAGAAGAATATATAGAGCCCTAGCCCTAATTGTGCTCATCATACATGACCTAATTACAGATCCTTCTCGGATTCATTACTTAGTGGAGTACCAGTTCACTAAGGAAACCTTTGATGCATGCCCTTGATTTATCTGCTGTAAAAAGAAAACAATAGATGCGTGTCAAGCATCTTTGCTTTACAAGAGATAATGCCTTGTTTTAAAGCCACGGATTTTGGCTTTAAAACTTCCAGACGCGCCCCAAACCGATCACCAGTTTAAGTCAAAGACCTCCGGATTTGATGCAGAAAATCTCGGTCAAGGAGTTGGTTGGAACAAATAGTTAACTATGACTTCCTCGGTTCATACCGGAGTCATTACTAGATCGGTAGAGATCCTCATGTTGAGAACAGAGAAGGGTATTTGACCTGTTGTTGTCTCTTCCTTGGCTTACTGGTTGCACCTTTCTCGGTTGTGTTGTTGATACCGGTTAGCTATTGCTTTCTCTGTACTTGACTACACCAGTTGTAGCCAGATCCTCAATTGAAGGTGGAATCCTCCGTTACTTGACTGTTTACTTTACCCGGTTGTTGATGCTTTGTCTAGTGACCGGTTCTTATATGTTGGCACCATCTGCCAAACCATCCTTCATACAGATCTCCTTGGATCTTGAGATTTAATAGACAATACATGACAATACTTGTACTTGTACCGGTAGAAGGTTTACCGGTTACCATCACTTAATGCTAACAAGGTGATCCATGGAAGAAAAAGAGGACGAAAGAGTAGAAAGGCCAACAAGTTATGTTATGCTAGGTAATCCATGGAAGAAAAAGTGGACGAAAGAGTAGAAAGGCTAACAAGTTATGTTATGCTAGTTCCACTCATACGTAAGAGAGCAAAGCACAAAAGTTGAATTCGTGGTCTAGCAAGTTGCGTTATGCTAGTTAACTCTACCTTGAAAATGTAACTGAATAGGTTAAATAGTCTAGAAAGCTGCGTTATGCTAGTTCAAATCTACTCAAGGATAACCAAGTAAAGGACTGTTCATAAGGAAATCTTCTAAAATAAGGATTGTCCTAAAGAAAGGATTATCTCCAAAGAAAATCTAACATATAATTATGAATTGCCCCACTATCAACAAGGGCGATTACCTTTTGTCATTTTAGAGTACTTTGGATTTGAAGGGTTTGGTTTTTAGGTACTCTTGAGATAACAACTATAGTCCCTTGTTCTTCTTCATCATATCTTGTTTTCTTGCTTGGATTTTCTTTTCCTGCTTCATCACATATGTTGCAGAATTGAGCAGAATGAGTTGGTATGGTTGTCATTGATGTCAACTTGTCTCTATTGTCATTAGTGATTGCTTTATGTGAAACTAGTGTTAATCATATTGCTCCACATATTCCATATACTATGAATCTTTTGTTGAGCTTTTGGTATGTTGTTGGAGACTGTTTGGAGATGTTTATTTCAAGATTTTTTGGTTCAAAACGAAGTACAATCTTATTGGCATTTGTCTGTGTATATCTATGATTGACAATGGTCTCTATGTAAAATGTATGCTTTGCATTTTTCTGCATGACAATTTATGATGGTGCACTTATGGAAATGAGTTATTAATGTCTTTGGGTTCCTTCATTTTAGATGGCACGAGATTCTTGCCTTCAGAGACTTGGTTTCAAAGTTCAATGGTGTTCTTGGTCTAGTTTTGGATGACATTTGGTGTTTACACTTAAATGTTTTGCCTTGGTGATTTAAAATAGAATGTAATGTGTATGATGATATTTTCGGTCACAGCTATGGGGTGTTGTGATCCATTTCTGATTCCTCCCCACCGCGGGAATGTTTAGTGCAGACCTAATTCAAATTATATTTTGGTAATTGTCTGGCCAATAGGGGAATACTTTGCATATAATGGATTGGTAAAAAATAAAGGATAAATAAATTGTGTGATGTTTTGCATTCGTGTATGTGTGTACGAGTTTTGTCCATGTGTGTACTTATGCGAAGAGGATGTATGAAAGAGGATTTGTCTCTATGCATGTTTAATTTGTCGTCAAGAGTGTTTAAGGACAATATAGATATTTATATGTTAGCCACAGGAAGTAGATGATCCATGGTATGTACATGTTAGTTGGTTGAGTTGTTGTGCATCAGTGGTGGATCTATACTCTTTTATTCTTCTTCCTCTGGGAAATGTGCCCTCTGGTAGTGAGCCTTTCTTTGTAAAAATCACCTTAACCAGTCTCACCCTAATAGGTGTTCATATATTTGACAATAATATTCATCGTTGTTTTTCCCTTAATAGGGGTTTCCATGTAAATCTGGTGGTTCATTTGTTTGGTGACTGCTTTTCTTTTATAACATCTTTCTATTATTAAGGTTTAAAGTTTGGTGGAGTTGATTAAAGTTGTAACAAGGTTTAAAAGTTTATGGACAACTGACTCACCCCCCTCTCAGTTGTCTTGCATATTCAACAATTGGTATTAGAGTTGTGGTTGCTTGGAAAAGAGCTTAACCACTTGATGAGATCTTGTTGCCACACAAATTATCACTCCCTACCTTTGATGGAACTGACTATGCATTTTGGAAAGTGGAGATGCAAGTTATTTGGTCTCTCTCAATTACAGGACATGGAAGGATGTGGAAAATCTATATGTGAAACCTGCAAGTGGACTGAACACTCCTTATGAACATGAATCATATGAAAATAATGAAAGGGCAATGTATGCAATCTTTAGCACGCTAACTAAAACTAAATTGACAGAAGTTGTATCTTGGAGAACTGCGCATGATGTTTGGGAAAATTTAAAGAGCACCTATGAAGGAAATGATATGGTTAAACAAGCTAAGATGTAGAATGGGAAGGCCAAGTATGAAGGTTAACGTATGGAAGAGGAAGACACCATAATGATCTACTTACAAAAGATTGATGACGTGGTAAATGATATCAAAAGTCTTGTCAGTACTTTAGAAGAAAATGATGTGGTACAAAAGGTACTCAGAACCCTTACAAAAGGTACTTAGAACTCTTGCTAAAGGATCTTTGCTTTCTTTTGAAATGAGGGAATTTGGTACTACCAGTACAAGAACAAAAACTTCTTTCAAGGCTACTAAACCTGTAAAACAAGAAGAATCTGACAAAGAAAACTTTGATGAGATCATATAATGTCCCCTACTATGAATTGCCTGTTAACATGTATCATTATACAATTCTTAGCAATATTTTACCTAGATTTAGAGATATTTAATTTGTTCATAATACAAACCATAATTACTATATCTTAACTTCTTTCCTAACCCTAATGGATAAAGGGGAATTATTGTCATAGGGCACTTCAAATCACCTCCATAATTAAGCCCGAGGGTTTCATGAACGTCTATAAATACGACCACTTGGCCCAAGAGTTTCATGAACATCCATCAATATCATCTCTTGGGAGTCACCTAATTTGTGATAGAATTACTCACCACTCTTTATACAAACCAACCTATCCTTCCAAAGGTATGAATGAAAGAGTTAAGATTAGGCCAACATAGTTTTTATTGTGTTGACATGAACATATATTAATATGTAGTCAATTGTGATGCTGAGGCATTTGGGTGAAGGACTATCTAGTTCAATGGAATGTAAATATAAATTTTCTTGTGATTTAATTTCAGTTTTATTTTCTTTTATTTCTTAGGAATAAATAAATAAAGCAAAACCCCTTTCATGGATTGTGATTTACAAGGTAAAGAGGTGAATGGAAGAGGAATTGGAAGGGGGCGGCAACTAAAGGAGGGGCAGGGAGAAGAGTGTGGAAGGGAAGAAAAAAACAATCATACGATGAAAGAAGAATAGATGGAAGAAAAGAAAGAGGTGTGTCAGTGCAGAAACAAAGGAAAGAATGGTAAATTTGACTCCAGTGTGAAGAGAAGATGTGTGAGTAAGGGTCTGTGTAGAGTCTTTTTTTAAAGTTGAACAGGGTATTGGCTGTGTGCATAGCAAGGAAGGAGCCTACGCTGCATAGGTGAGTGATGTGCGTTTGAAGATTTCCCAAAAACAGGTAAAGCAGAGTATGAACATTGCACAGAGATTGAGCATCAGGTTTCAGTAAAAATTGGTGAAGAAAATGCACCAAAGATTGTAGTTGAATTCTCCCAGCTTAATAAATTTGGAACTTTGTGATCTTTGCATTGTACAATTATTGTACTGTAAATTAATTGGAATTTGGTTGCAACATTACCTTGTTTGGTAAAACTCTGCTTATTGAACTCCATTAAGTGGTATTAGAGCCAAGTTCGATTGCAATTGGGATTAAATTTGGGAGTGTAGAAAGTAGTCAAAATGGCTAAGAGGACGAGGTCACAGAGGAGGCATAGTTTTATTGTAAATCAATGTTGTTGTATTAACAGAGAAGATGAAAGCTCCGAAATATATTTACAAAGACGATGTTTCTAAAAGAAACAATCGTGAACTAAAGACGGAAATAGAAACTACCTAATAAACTAAAGACGAACTAAGATGACAATTAAAGAAACATTATAATATTCTAATACCCTCCTTTATTGATCATCGTCTGATTGTTGTCTTTTGGTCACAAATTCTTTAGAACATTCTGTTGTTGCAGAGACCCTCCCTGGATCTACAAAATTTTAATGACCAAGAAGCCAAAATCCATCGAGAAAAAAAATAAAGAAGGCTGCCCTCTTCTTCATAATGCTCTGCCACAAGAGACAAGATCCTGCCACTAACTCTACCACTGAGATGATTCCACCACTAAGCCTCTTAGAATCTGCAAAACATTTGACCAAAAATCATCACAAAATGTCCAACCTGATGTTGGATAACAAAACTATCCTTCCCTGGAAACAAATGTACACACTTAGAACTGTTGTCATGATTTTGAGGAAAAATCGGCAAACCCTCCAAACTTTGCAGATGAGCAAAATGCCCCAAAACTGACTGTAAAATACCTAAGTTACCGGTTCGAGTTCAGTTCCAAGTTCGGGTACGAAGAACTGGTTCGCAAGTTCGACAAAATTTTGAAAAGGGGTTTGGGTTCGGGTTAGAAAAAACATGTAAAATTTTTTTAAAAATATATATATATATACATATTTATGAAGCCTAGAAGCATGAGTTAAAATTAGATTGAACTAGGAATACTCCCTCTTAGGCTTGATTGCTTTGTCAATTCACATTTTGCACCATTAAATGAAGTAAATGATTGACTAAACGAAGTAAATGCAGTAAAAAATGTCTAGGAATACTCCTCTAGAGGCAACCCGAACCAGAAGTCGAACTGTACCTGTAATGTCCCCAATTTTCAGACTTTGTGATTAGCTTGGTTTGATGACCCTTGCAGGCTAATCAGGTGATCAGAGGGGGTCAGATGTCAGAGCCAGTGTTGGGATTCCACTCTAGGGATTTAGTTTATCAAATCTACTTTTCGTTTGGGTCATTTCAGTTGACTTACTATTTTTAGTAAGTGGTGTTTTGGGGTATGGCTAGGATTAGCAAGGTGTCTGCACAGGAGTGTCAGATGTTCAGGATTTAGCTTTAGTGAATCTCCAGTTTGAGAGACTTACTATTTTTAGTAAGTCTATTTTTAGCAGCTGGCTATTTTTGGTAGTGGGTTATTTCCAGCAGGGCAATTGGCATTTGGGCTCTGGTGTTGGAAATGAGTCTATTTCAGTTGGCAGAATTCAGTGGCCTTGATTTTTAAAGTTATCGTTATTAAATTAAAGTATTTTAATTTAATAACATAAATACTTTATAACTTTATTGTTATAAAGTGAAATTATCTTTTTAAAGCCTTTTTTTATTAAAAATGAGAAATTGTGCTTTTTCTAAAAAAAAGCTATAAGTACAACTCGAAAAAGCACTCTCATGCACTGAATGATTATTTGATAATTTTATTGTGAGAGAATTTTGCTTGGCTTTGGAAGCTAGGGTTTGAGCTCAGTCTTCAGCTTTTGGAGAGAGTTCTTCTATGATTGTCGAGTTTGGTCTTCTTCTAGGAGAGAACTCGTTCTGGTTTTGAATTAATTCTAGTGCTGAGGTATACTGGATACTAGTGAAGTTTTTATTTCTTCTACAGGAAAAATTGAATTATTCTCGTGAATTCAATTTGTAATTGCTGAGGTTCAATTCTGAATTTTGAAGTTATTGAAAGTGTGTGAAGAGATTCAATAAATATAAATTCTGTTATATTTATTCTGGGCGGTTGGTAATTATATTCTAAGCGTTGAAGGTCTGGTGCAAAAGGGAGGTTATCGAATTATATTGGGAATCAAATATGTCATATGCTGCGATTCCAATAATTATCGTGGAATTTAATTAATGAGACAGGCTCGTTTTCTGCTAGCGTTAACACCTGTCTTGGTCACGTGCAAAGACATTGGGACTGTTCCGCAATCTCCTTGGACCCACGTCTAAGGCTGGGGCTCACGTGGAGTGTTAGCAAAGGTAGTCGCAGCATCTCCTGGGCAAGGCGTCCAATAGGAATGCTAAAAAAGGTGTCTGCATTAATTTTGGGACAGCATACATCAGTCAACCCCATGTTTTTATCAGAAATAGTCACGTGCATATAATTAAGGTGGCTGCTTCATTCCTGGGCATGGCATGTGATATTGGCATTCAACGTGCTACAAAATTCTATCCATTTGCTACTCTTACAAAGGTGGCGGTATTATATATACAGCAGTTGTACCAGCTGGAGATTATTACTGGTTCCAGGTGCCTGTTTATTAATTTTCAGAATGAAATATTATATGATTTGTTAATGCTAATAAGATTCTAGTTCCTCTAATAATTCAAAGTAAAACTTTGGTCTGTGATTTATTGATTCGAGACTGTTGAAAATGAATTTCAATTTCCTGCAATGAGCAATATTTAGATACGCTTGCAAACATTATAAAATTAATTTTGAACAAATCGGGAAGAGCCCATCCGGTTCATCACAGTACCAGAACCAGGTACTAGTTCGAACATGTGCTGGTGCGGGAGGCATTTCCAGGGAACTGGGTAACTAAGCAAAATACCATGACTTGAAGATTACAAAGCATTGTTTTTTCGAAAAAATACAGTAAAAGCCCTAAAACATGAAGACTTGTCATGAAATCCCACGCGAACTTCGCGTATTACAAGCCAAAAACAATTTTTGAGGAGACAAATCAACAAAAACACAACACAATTTTTGAGGTGAAAAATTGATCAAGACCTTACACAAAATCCGTGACACAGATCAGAATACAAAACTTTATTTTTGAGGAAAAATGGTAAAATTCTTTACAAAATGATTTTTAGGCAAAAAATCATACAAAAACCCACTATTTTTTTATGGAGAAAAATGATAAAAGCCACCCACTAATTTTTAAGGACAAAAAAATTGAAAACCCAATAGATAATTTTTGATGAAAAAATTAGTAAAACCCATCATAGAAACCTTCATGCAGCAAAACACGAGACTTAGCGTGGTAAAACATACATGCAAGAACATGCAACTCACAAAAAGGACATGCAAGTACATACAACCTTTGAAAATCAGAGACTTTTTCTCAAACCAAAAAATCGCGTGATCAAATCCCTCAACTAGGCTTGCGATTTTCAGCAAAAATCTTCGAAAACGAACTACAAAATTTTCATAAAATACCTCCAATGATTTTTATTTTAAAAAATCGAACAACTAATTTCTAGAAAAAATTCCAGACCAGAGAGGCTCGAATTTTCTTAAAAAATTTGCCAAATTTTATCAAATCCCATCGACCCACTCTGATACCATGTTATGGTAAGTCGATGTTGTATTAACAAAGGAGATGAAAGCTCCTTATATAAATTTACAAAGACGATGTTTCTAAAAGAAACAATCATGAACTAAAGCTGGAAATAGAAACTACGTAATAAACCTAAGACTAACTAAGATGACCTTTAAAGAAACATTGCAATATTCTAATACAGAGGAGCTAGAGGCTTGGAGCTGGAAATTGCAGAGATAATAAGAGCTTTTACATATGAAGCGATGAGGGGTATTATTGCGTGACTAGATGCCATGGAGGTGGCCCAAAGGAGAGGTTAGATGTTGAAGATGTCACAGATTATGAGGAAGAAGAGAAAAATGTTAAGGGTGATGTAGAAGTGAACCAACCAGGGCTTGAACCGGGAGAAGAAAGGTTCATTAAAGCCCTCACAAAAGTCAATTCCAAACCTCGATTCAAACCACCAAATTACAAAAGAGGGTTGAATGCTGAAGTTTTTTGGGACTAGATAGCAGAAATGGATAGATATTTTGAATATGACAACATGGAGGAAGATCAAAATGTGAAATATGCATGCACAAAGTTGTAAGGGCATGCTTCTCTATGGTGGGTGGATTTGCAAACAGATAGACAACAAAGAGGAAAAGAGAAGATCAAGACATGGGATCAAATGGTGACTAAGATTATGTCCAAGTCTTAGCCAACTAATTACCAAATCAATTTTGTAAAGAAGCTTCAAAATTTGAAGCAAAAAGAAAGTGGTGTGGAAGAGAATATGGAGGAGCTTTATTGGCTAAGTATTTGAGCCAGCCAAATTGAAGAAGATATTGAGTAGATTGCAAGGTATTTGAAAGGACTACGCCCATTAGGTCAAGTTGAAATCAATTTGATGATTACGCATAGTGTAGAGGAAGCTTACCAATATGCCTAGCAAATTCTCAGATGGAAGAGGGTAGCCAACAAGTGGAAGAGGCTTCCAAAATAAACAAGAGGAAGCAAGCACATCAAGTGCGAATGCACAAGAAAGCAAGGGAAAAGGATATTTCCTAAGAGGAAGAGGAGACTACTCAAGTGGAAGAGGGCTTTTGGAAGAGTTAGAGGATTTACGTGTTGCACAAGCTGAAAATGAGGAGGATCCACTAAACATGGAGAGGACGTTGAAGAGGGAGAATAATTTATGTTGAGAAGAGTTTTGTTGAATCCAGAAAATGAGAAATCGGAACCAATTCAAAGGGGAAGTTTGTTTCAAACAAGGTGCATAGTAGATGGAAAGTGTTGTAAGGTGATTGTGGACAGCAGTAGCACCAATAATATTTTGTCCGAAGAGATGGTAAGCTGAAATTGGAGAGCATTAAATGTCCCATCACATATAGAGTCTCATGGTTGCAAAAAAACATAGAGTATTGGTGAATGAGAAAAGTTTGGTGAGTTTCCACATTGGAAATTACAAGGATAAGATTATGTGTGACATAATGCCCATGCACGTTTTCCATGTTCTCTTCGGTAGACTGTGGTAATTTGATGAAAAGGCTATATGATGGTAAAAAGAATACTCACATAATCAAAAAGGATGGGAAGGAGTATAGTTTGAAATCGATTAGAAATAGAGAACATGAAGATAAGCCAAAGTATGTTTTGTATTCAAAAAGCAATTTTTGAAAGAGTTCAAAAGAGGGGAGAGATCTTGCTATGATTCCCAAATTTGCAGTAGTTGGGGTAGTGAAAGATGATAATATACCAAATGAAATACAAATAACTAGTCTATTGCCATCCCACATAGTGTGGCAAGAAATTGTACCTCCCAGTCATCTTGATTGGTCTATCTATTGGCTGACCAGATTGTTTCACCCATCCTGGATTGTTGTATGAGATCCTCCTTTCCATCCCTCGTGAACTCAGAAACTTCTAATTTTTAAATATTGCACCAGATCCTTGTGACCCGCTCTGTGTACTTGGTCCAATTGGAATTGATCCCAAGTTTGGTGCACTAGACCCGAACAGACTGTTTTTTACTACAATGCCCTGCGTCCACCCAACACTCTTGATCGCGCCCATATCCTTTACGTGTCTGTCTTCGGCATACTCCACACTTTGTGTTCTTCCAGCCTTTGATCCCCTTGACTCCCTTCGGTACGGGGTCTCTAGTTCTACTCCTCGACAGTTCGTACTCCCTTATAGTGTGAGGGGTAGGTGTCCCAGACAGTGTTGGGTATTTTCGATCAATTCAAATACTTTGCCACCTTCAGCCAATCCCCAACAGGGATACCCTTCAGCACCTTGGTCCACTCCATACCCTTCTGCACTGTCTTGGTTCTCTTTTGGTAACCCCTCTTCTCCTTGAGGCAATCCTTCGGCAATTCTCGATAGTTGTTGTCTTCGCTCGGCTTGCTCTTCCAAACTCAGTTCTTTTTGTAGAGCTTTGTACTCATCCTCTTGTCCATTTGGAATATACTTCTTGTGTTGGTTCATATTTAGTGGCATCAATTACATCCTTCATAGGGATAGAGGATGAGTTGTAATTAACGGCTTTTGTCACACTCCTCTTCCTTCTAGGTCTTCTTCTTGTATCGTTGTAACTTATTTTGATGGCAATCCTCTCGGTTTTCCTCTTCTCGCAAGTTGTGGAGAGCAATAAAGTGTTGTGCTAAAATCCTTAGCAAGTGGTACATAAGACCATCAACTGTTGGACTTACCTCGAGTGTATCCAAGACCACGCTCTCGGGATCTTCTTCGCATTTTGTCTCCCTTCAGACGTAAGTCTTGATGGATGTCTTAAGTTTATTTGCACAATCCTCTGTCAATGCTCTTTCCCCTTCGAATTCTTCGTTACTAGTGACTTCTTCGATTGCTGGTTGGTCCGTTATGGGGTTCTCGCCATGTCATACATCTACCGTCCCCTTGGGTAGTTCATTCCCAGATTCCCTTAGGCAACAATGCCAAATGTTTGCCCCATAGGACAATATTCAAAACATAACAGAATGCAAGTAAAACGTAATGATACATATATGAACAATGTATAGAGAACTCACAGATATGTATTCATTTATGACAGGATTACAATTTATCTCCACAACAATCACAACAATAGTACTATGACAACATCAACATATCACCACATAACAATATTGCTCGTAGGTAATTATAATGCTATATGTAAAAGTATCGAAGCGCCAACCGTCAACCAACTGCCAACCCCTTATGTGAAGAACCTGCCTGGCTCTTTGCTGAAGATACTGAATCGTTTACAAATTTTGTGTTTTGTTTTGATAATATTTGATTTTTTTAATTCTTTTCCAGAATATAAATAACAATAACAGCAGATAATTTCTAACTTCCAATTCACAAAATGAACAATTTCAATAATAAATCCTTGCTCAAATAACATTACATAAATCTAAAATCATATTGGCACCTTTTAAAGAAACATAGCATGCTAGAAAGAAATCGCAGCCACCAAACAAGGGATGCAAGCCTCCAAAATCAATACGCACCTTTCAAGGCATGAAACGCAGCTCTCCAAGTAATTACGCAGCCCTCCAAAACACCTATGTCTGGCTCTTGAGATAAACGCAGCCTATGGGAATTGGTGCGTGGCTTCTATGGCATGAATTGCAGCTTCTTCTGGAGATAATTCAGCCTCCAAGAATATATGAACTTTGAAGAATTTCAAACCAGAATATTAAAACCCTCAATCTCAGCTGTAGTTGCTTGAAACTTCTCAAATTTGGTATACAACAGCACCAAATTTGCATACATAGAATCAGTATTGTATTTTCAGAATTCAGTAGCAAAATTCACCACCACAAATGATGATTCAAATTGCAGAAGAGAGGAATCAGTCCTCAAACCCTTGCCAAACTTCTCGACATCAAAAACTTCATAAAAATGCACAAGTCAAGAATGAGGTTCGAATTCTCATAAGGCTGTATATATAATATTTTTTTATAGCTTCTCAATGACACTTTTCACTTAAAAGCCACTTGCTTTATGGTTGCACATTTGAAATATAATAAACTATTATATTTCCCTTCACTTTAGTGCTGAAAATGACCATTTTATTAAAATAATGCTATTCTGACACGTAGGGTCCGTGTTTTATGAGCTAAAGATTTAAAACTTCTCAAGTCAGTTCCAAGGAGCTATAACACTAAGATACCCAAAATAGATTGCCAATAAAAATGGCAACCTTAGCCTATTTAATTAAATAATAATCATAATTCACCCATCTTGCGAAAACGACCGAGGAAGCATCAGAATTAAAATTTGACAACACAAGAGTGATCCTGATGATGAAAGATGATGAATGAACCTGATGGAATGACTTTCCAAAAATTGACACTCTCTCCAAGAATCTTGGAGCCCAAACCGAAAGTTGAAAATAAAAATTGAGAGGATCATTTAATTCATCTAAAGCTCATCAGAACCAATTGTTGACTTACTATAAATAGTAAGTACCTCAAAACAGGTCAAAACCCACATCAAGGTCCTCTAATCACTAGAATTAGCTTACAAGGACCCAATGATAGGCTAAATCCACTAACTCCAATGGTCGCTCAAAATGGGGACATTACACCTTGTCATGCCCCGCAAGGGAACCGGGGAAGAGAACAAAGATTCTCTTTGTAAAAGAAAACCTAAGTAATGATTTATGAAAAATTTTGAACTTTAAAAGGATCAAATAAACAAAACATAGATTAACTTAGATTCCTCCAAGGTTCCCTTTTCATTTAACGTACAAAACATTAAGTCCATATAGTATACTAACGACTTGATTTATTTCTTAAGCGACTACATCACAGCATTTGTAGATCCTTTATAAAGAAATATAAAGTAGTTCCATTTCAATTTTCCGTTTAAATCCATCTATATTCCTAAGTATCTTTTATGAGCAATATAGCATTTAAAGCATTAATACCATATAATAGAATCATCTAAACATTTGATACATTGCAAATAACACATTTGTTTTTCAATAGCTTTTCACTTAATCAATAATGAGAAACGTACTATTTTTCTTGAAATGTTACAGAATCCTTTTCCTTTCCAACATACATCTTATACATAAAAATTTGTGCTTTCCCTTTTCCTTTTTCCTAAGTCTACCGATTCCAAATACATCATTTTGAAATATATTAATGATTACATTACATTCATCTCCTCTTCGGAGGTAACAATAAATTGACATCATGAAAGATAAATACAAGTCTTCATCCTTGAAAACTGGAACATAAGCAAGCACAAATCCTCAAAAGATACCTTGATAAAAAGATTTACCACCCAACAACGTGGATACCAAAAGGTCCACTCCCCCATACTAGGAGATAAACACCAAGGTCCACAAAGAAGGAATAGCTAGGCCATACCTAAGGTTGGGTAACCTTTCCCAGATAGAAAGTGAAAAGAAGACCAAAGTATAAATCTTTTCCCCAAAGGTTCTAGGGCTTGGTAGAAACTCTAAGCAACAACCTAAGTGAGTGTCATCGCATAGCCCTCACCCCTTGGGTTGTCTTGGTACTAGGCACTCCGGGCCCTGGCCCCCAAGTAGGCACATGCAGAACCGAATGTGTTTCATACAGACAAGCGCCACTCGATCGTACCTACGTATAGGCACCTTCTCTGACTCCCATCCATAGCCTTTACTAGCACTAATGGCATGGGCGAGGCACATTTAATCTTTTTACATGTTTGAACCCATTCCCATAGTTTTAATTAAATTATCACTTGTTAAAATAACTCTTCAGTCGGTTATCCTGGTACTAGCCACTTAGGGCCCTGGCCCCGCACTAAGAGCCACTCACTTAGCGTTCTTAGGTTTTCTACCCTTAACCCACACATCACAAATACATCATACATGCAATAAAGCATATCCTAAACACTTTTGAAAACTTACATCAAAGAACAACAATGAATAGGATAGTTTAGGGACGTTTAGTAAAATTAGGAGCGGTTTAGGGGACCCTAGGATAATCCTGATCTTCCAAACAATCCTAAACCCTAACCCTACTCCCTACACACATCCTAAACCTATTAGGGCATCTAAATGCACCATATAACTTTCATCAAACAAGAAATGATCATATATAAAGTTTACACAAATTTCCATATAGTTCATACAAAATTTCATACGCTTGAAATTTAACTAAGTCTGAATTTTTAAGAAATCTCAAAATTAGAAGTTGCATCTTAACTCCTATGAAGCTGAAACCTATCTCAATCATTCTGGAAGGTACCTAATTCCTTTATACAAGTATAACTTAAAGTATAAATAACTTATACTTAAATGTTATACTTCTATAAATCTTGCCTAAACCCTAACCTGGGATCAAACTGCGCATTTGTTTTGCAGTCCTATGCATTGGTTTCCTGTAACTGTGCATTTGTACAAGGTAGCTGCGCATTTGAGTCAGGTCACTGTGCATTTGAGTTAGGTTACTACGCAATTGTTTAACAGAGTTGTGCATCTGGTTAAGGTGTCTACGCAATTGTTTTATGAAACTGCGCATATGTTAAAGGTAACTGTGCATTTGTACAGAATGACAGAAAATTAAAAAAACGACTGACAAATCCGACTTGCGGGTAAAATTGGGCATTATGGGGACTGCGGATGCCAAATCTGGGAAAGAACCATTTGAGATCTCCCAATTTCCATACAAGAACGGCCCTTCAACAAGGATTATCAGCCATCTAAGCCTACTCTAGAATTGGAGAAAGAAACTAGGTTCCTATGATAGACTTAAACTATGAGGGTCACTAGAACAATCTCAAGGTCTGGTAGTTCCTAGAGACCCCTGAGACATATGGGAGAATGTCATAAGGATCTTAGGAAGTTCTCAGACTTCATTCAATTCAAAATGAAAACCAACAGACTCCTAATTGGTTATACATTCCTTTGATCACAATAATGCATCTATAAACATTCAAATCCCAACTATTCCATTACACAAACAATAATAGCATGATCCAAGTCTAATCTGTCGTTCTACCTTCATCCAACAAGCAAATAACCAGAATAAAATCAACTCACACAGGGAATATACACTTATTTATGCAACACTATATCAATATTATCGTCTTTCCTAATGTTATTTCGCAATAATGCAGACTCAGTACAATGACATAACCATTCACTAACTTGCAGATTCACATAAGAAAACAAGTAGATAAACGTAGTAACACTCAAACAAGGCAACATTCAAATGGAGGATCATCTCCCAGGATAGATCCTACCTGGTGTCCTACGGAGATACTGTTGATGAAGGTGGATCCAACTGTCTCAGCCTTCCTCACGCACTTCTCCGGACTCCTTCCAAAAACTATGATAAAAATTCTCCGAGACAAATCTCCAGCCACCTAAAATCTCAATATGATATCTTAAAACTATAATAAAACTTCTTGAGAAATCATTCCAGCCAACTACCAACTCCCTTTCTCACAAGGATTTTTCCTATTAATAAACTAAGGAAGTGGTTGCATGGGAAAATCCAACCGATGCAACCATTCAAAACTAATGGTTGGTTAATAGTTTAGGATTAATTTATCCAATAACAATAACCATTCCCTAGAAGAGATATTTATAATAATAGTAATAATTTCTTCTCATATATCCTTTATTTAAGGAAGACCAATAGTAATTTCTATTTTTAAACATAATTACTATTTATTTAGTTTCTATTCCATATAGATAATATTACTTATTATCTATTGATGCAATAATTTATTATCCACAAACAAATATTTATATAAATATAATTTAATACAATAATTCATATTTCACAATTAATTATAAATATATGTATCTATATGCCTATGTGTACATATACCATCGCATGTATTATACAACAAGCATATTATTATTATTAATATCACCATCACATTATTATCAATATTATAGAACATATGACTATTATTGACATATAAATACATTTATTTAATCGTGCACTAGATCATACTTCATACAAGATACGATAATCCATATAAGGTAACTTCTAACAAACGATAGAATATTCTATACAAAGGAACTAGAGTTACCATTCACAACATCACCTAATAAATAAATACATGAAGCAAGCAACACGCTGACACAATAGTATATCACTAACACAAGGACTAACTCAAGAACTCCCCATCCTAAGGAAGAGAAAAGGATCAGAGGTAGAGTTCCTTCATGTGGAACCTGGTGATATCTCCATAACAACAACAATGATCGAGGATTTTGAGGGATCGCTCAAACCTGTGAAGCCAGGTGGAGACGATACCCGGTACCTGCAAACCTGCATCACCAAGAAGAGATACATGTATACATATGGATATACATACAAATCAAATATATGCAAACACATGACCAGGATCAATACATCGTGTGGGCCTCAACTAAGTGAGTAACTATGACTTCGTCCTGAGTCATGAAAACAGATCAGACACATATTCATGAAACATAAAACATCATGATAATGGTTAGATTTAAATCCTTGGGTTAGCTCCATAAAACATTTAAAGATAGATGGTTTTCTAATTTCATAAACATATAAATGATAACCATGAATGAGCATATTAATCATCTGATAAACATATCATCATCCACAAAACATAAATGTAAATGTATAGTTCTAACCATCATAATAGAATGTCCAAATCAGAAAGTCCAAGTATCACCATAGGAGAGGGTATTACACCTTAACAACAACATAACAACTACTAATTATCCTCACAACAGTCTTAGCAATTAAAATCCACACAAATGACTTACTGTATGGATAGATTTTACTTTTCTTTTTCTATTGTGGTGATTTACACAATTTTGATATGGGTTCTTCTTCGGTTTTGTAAAGCTGGGAATTATGATAGTATAAATGGTGAATTATAACGTGTGTAAAGTTCAATAAGTTATATTTCATTTTTTCAGGAAAAGATTGTAAATGATCCTTGGCCTTTCATGTATTGTATCCTAATTGAAATGGGTTATGATTGAGTTGTTGCATTTTTTTAATTGCTACTGATTGTATAATTATACTCTTACCTCCTATTCATTGGAAATGATGAAAAATAATTTATTATGTTGAAAGTTCTCATGTTTCCCTAAGGTTGTTTTGTATGTTCTGTTTTTAATCTAGGATGGCGTCAAAGAATCAGATTTGGAAAAACTTATGAATTATTAGATTTGAGTGACTTGATGAAAAATTCTTTGCACTGGTTCTCATTTTGTGGTTCTTAATGAAGGCAATGGATGCTTATGGAAATCCTGTTGAGAGGGGACAAATATTAAAAGTAGAATTGGAAGGACTTGAGTTCCAAGACCAGAGTGATTTGTATCGGAAGGTATGACAGTTGTCTTTGTTACTTTAAAATCCTTCATGCGAGTAGTCTTTCAAATTAGCATCCAATTCAATGCATTTCTCATAGGCTGCAGATTGTGTATGGAAATTGTTTAATTGTTGTTGGACATTCTACAATCCTTTTACAGTAGATGTTCTTTCAATTCATGTTTTGAATTGTGGATCTGAGTTACCCAATCAGATTTAGTTGATTATTTATGGTTGCATATCATTTATTAATTGTGATTTGAAGGAAATTAATCAAAGCTCTCTATGTGTGTGTGTGTGTGAGAGAGAGAGAGAGAGAGATAGAGAGAGAGAGATTTCTGTAAGTTGACAGGCAGCAATATAATAGGACACTATCAAAATGATGTTGGTTGATGTTTGTAGAAGCCTGCATGCCAACCACGTTCCAGAAAATATTATTTGTCTGCACTTCTCACACAATACCACACCATACCAAACCAAGGCCAATACATCTTTAATCTCTTTTTGTAAATGACAACAATAACTGACTCTAATACCATATCAAAAGTTTTGAACTTGAATCTTTCAATTAATGTTTGACAATGCAATCAAATCATTGTGGTGAGTGTTTATTGTTATATAACTTATATTATTAGCTATGAATCTGAATCATGATATATGCATTGCTGTTACACTACTGTTGCTTCTGTTACTGCTGTCATGATTAATTTTATTCCTCTTATATATAGCTGTCACAATATACTTATTATTGCTGTTATAATGCTGTCACGATATATTTAATAGTCTTTCTAATGTGGTGAATAATTTATTTTAAAAAAATTATAAAAACTTTGCCCTTCTGCCAGAGACATTTGGTCATCCCTAGGACAGTCAAGAGATACCTCAGATGTCATCAGCTGTGTGGTTAATGTATATTGGTATATAACTTATATCTAAGTTGCCGAATTGGGAGTGGGAACTGGTACGGGTATGCCGGTATAGCAGAAACTTTGGGGGAGTTAGGTATGTTTTTGGAACATTTGTACAAATATATATACATATATATATAGACACACACCCACATAGCTAAAAAATATAATTAAGTTTAGAATGTCATATACCAATACATATGCTACACAAAACCATTACAAATTTCAAATTTTGGAACATATCATTCTAAATTAAATTCAGGTTTCTGTATCAAAAAGATCAAGCCAGAATGTCATGATAAATAAGTTTAGAGTTCGCTAATCAGCAGTTTAGGTCTTAAAAATATCTAAAAGATCAAACAAGAATCACTAAAAATTTCGGCATTTAAAAACACAAATCGTAGATGTGTACGCACAGGAGATTTGTTTCAGAATCTGATTCCCGTACGTTTCGTACCAAGAATCGCCCGGAAAAGTCCCATGATTCAGCAATTTAGACTTATATTATTAGCTATGAATCTGAATCATGAATATCCATTGCCATTATACTACTATTGCTGCTGTCAGTGTTGTCATGATTGATTCTATTCCTGTTATATACAGCTGTCATGATATATTTATTACTGCTGTTATTGTTATATTTAACTGTGAAGCCACCTAGAATCAAAAATGACTGAAGGAAAGCAAGATTGAAATCTACAGATGAACAATATCAGCAGTTCCTTAGCATTAAACTGTCACTCATCATCAAGTGTACTAGTGAACTAGCCAAGGGAGAGGTGAGTGTTGTTTATATAGCAAAATGTGAAGAACCTGACTGGCTCCATCTGAATTTATTTTAAATTTGATATGTTTGCAACTTTCTTATGCCAATAACAATCTCATTAAAATAATTACAATGAAGTTTCCACTAAATTCAGATCAACCAAGACAATTTGAATTTCCTTGATAATATTTATTGATTTTATAGTCTCATCACAAACAAACATTAAAGCACATAATTGAAATGTAAATCAATGGCACCTGGCGGTTCTGAAATGTTTTGTGTAATTGTGATATCCTCCACCAAATCGCAGCACAGCTCAAACACCATATACACCAGCCTTATACTGTCACGTGGCAGCTTAATGCAAAAACGTGACTGGCTTGGTAGTTTGCAGACCAAGCAGAATGAAAATGACGGCCCTTGGCAGTCATGTGTTCAGGAAAAAGGAGGTGTTGTAGCCTCCTTGGCACCTACGCACCCAACTGAGCATCAAATGCACTCACGTGAGGAGTGGAAGCAGCCTCAAACCCCAAACGCACTGCTTCACAGTGAAGTACGGCACCCAGAATTCAGTCATGTGCTGGTCTTGAACAATTCGGTCACCAAATTTATTAATTGCAGCACCAGCAATTAATAACAGCAGATTTCCCAATTAAAAATTCAAACCTCAGCCGTGCTTCACAGTGAAGTATGGCACCCAGAATTCAGTCACGTGCTGGTCTTGAACAATTCGGTCACCAAATTTATTAATTGCAGCATCAGCAATTAATAACAGCAGATTTCCCAATTAAAAATTCAAACCTCAGCAATTAACAGATTGAATTCTTTGAGAACAATTTGAATTTGCTTGTAGAATTCAAAACTCCACCAGAATCCAGGATACCTTAGCACTGGACGTAAAATCTCAGAAATGGAATTATTCGCTTCAGATTATCAGCTGTAAAATTCACCATTAACATGTAATGGCTCAAATCACGAGATGAGGAATCAGTCTTGGAAACCCTAGCCAAGTTTGTCTTTCTCACAAACTTCAATAAAAAATGATTTCAATAATGGATGAGTAAAGTGCTTTTTCGAGTAGAATATATAGGCTTTTTTGGAAAAAGCACTTTACTTTATTTTTCACTTAATTGGCTTTTTAATACAACCCCACTTTATAACATAAAGTTATAAAGTCATAAGTCATTAAATTAAATTAAAATAATTTAATTTAATAACAACTTATAAAATATAAGCCACTGAACTGTCTGATTGAGATCAACGATCTTCTGACAAAGCCCAGGTCCAAACTGCCCAACCAGAAATAGCCACTGCTATAAATAGACTTACCAAAAATAGTAAATCCATCCCAGAGACCCTCAAAACCCACTGTCAACTCACGAGGGTCACATTGATGAACTGACTATGCTCAGCTGCAGAGGCCTGCTAAAATGGGGAGATTACAGTCCTCCCTCCCGAAGATTGCTTGTCCCCAAGCAATCACAATTTGGGGTGCTGCAGAATATCCTGAGACTCTAAAGTGGCATCCTCATCAGGAAGTCCCTGCACTTCACCAAAAACTCTCTAACAACTCTATGCCGTAGATGCCTCTCCCTGGGCTCCAAAATAGCCTCAGGGACCAACTCCAATTTGCCCTCATCATCCAAGGGAGGTAATGTAGAAGATGGTACAACATGCTGACCCAATGCCTTCTTTAGGTGCGAGACGTGGAAGACATTATGAACCTTGCTATCCTGAGGTAAATCCAGCTCATATGCAACCTCCCCCACCCAACGAACTACACGGAAGGGTCCATAATAACGGGGCTTGAGCTTCTCAGCTCCGCTCTTCTTGATAGAAAACTGCCTATAGGGCTGTAACATTAGATAAACCATATCATCCACCTGAAAAGAACGAGCAGTCCTTCTCTGATCAACATACTGCTTCTGCTGATTCTGAGCCCACTAAATATTATGTTTTAATGTCCGCATGATATCTTGACCATCCTGCAACATATACCCAGCACTGGGTACTCGACTGTCATTGCATAATAAATCCATGAAACTAGGAGGATCATACCCATACAAAGCCCGAAACGGTGGCATCTGAATAGTCATGTGGTTAGTGGAGTTATAACAAAACTCACACAAATGTATCCACTTCACCCAAGCCCGCTGCTGAGAGGAAACATAATTCCGCAGGTAGCCCTCCACCCATTTATTCACTATCTCAGTCTGACCATCAGTCTGAGGGTGGTAACTAGTGCTGGGAGTCAATTCCGTTCCGCATAACTGGAAAAGCTCCTGCCAGAAATGAATCATAAAATGGCTATCACGATCGCTCACAATAGTCCAAGGCAACCCATGTAATCTGAATACCTCTCGGAAAAATAGCTCCACTAACTGAGCAGCTGAAAAAGTGGTGGTAATCGGAAAGAAATGAGCGTACTTGGTAAGACGATCCACCACTACAAAAATACAATCTCTACCTTGAGCTTTCAGCAAGCCCACAATAAAATCCATAGATAAACAGGACCACTTCCGTTCAAGAATGGGAAGCGGCTGTAACAACCCGACTGGATAGGTATGCTCCTGTTTGTTCTGCTGACAAACAGAACACTCTCGAACATACTACTAAACATTTGTCTTCAGACCCCTCCAAATGAACCTCTCACGAATCTGCCTATAAGTCTTAAAGAAACCAGGATGTCCAGCCAAAGGAGAATCTTGAAAAGCTCAAAAAATAATCTGTCTGACACTACACCCAAGGACTAAATATATCCTCTTGTAAATGATCAACTCATTCACAAGCGTATAATTGTTGTCTTGTACACTGCCATCAACAATACCATAAGCCCATTGATCACGAGCATACTCTGCTATAATCAGGTGTCTCCAATCCTCTACTATCTATGTAATCACACACAAGTGGGGTCTCCGAGAAAGGGCATCAGCTACCACATTCTGAGTACCTTTGATATAAGAAATATCAAAGTCATAGGACTTCAACTTACTAACCCACTTCTGTTGTCTCTCATTAAGATCTCGTTGTCTAAGGAAATGCTTCAAGCTGTTATGATCAATTTTAATACAAAATTTGCTACCCACCAGTTACTGCCTGAATTTGGCGAAGGCATGCATAATGGCCAACATTTCCTTGTCATAGATGCTAAACAGTCTCTTAGGACCCCTGAGTTTCCGACTCTCGAAAACAATAGGATGGCGATCCTGAGAAAGCACCGCTCCAACACCTTCCCCTGAGGCATCACAATGCAACTCGAAGGGTCTCATGAAATCCGGCAATGCTAAAACTGAGCATGTAGTCATGATCACCTTGAACTTCTCAAAACACTCCCGTGCCTGAGTAGTTTATACAAAAGCACCCTTACGGGTTAAATCAGTAAGCAACGCTGCATGTCTAGAAAAACCTGACACAAATCTCCGATAGAAAGCACATAAGCCAATGAATCCCCTCAGCTGTGTCAAGTTCCCTGGTGTAGGCCACTCCAATATAGCGCGAACCTTATCCGGGTCCATGCGAACTCCCTCTGCGGTGATGATATGTCCCAAATACAATAACTCTGTCATGCCTAAAGCACACTTGGACTCCTTGGCATAGAAGGAGGCCTCATCAAGAATACCTAGTACTGTATCTAAATGTGCTACATGCTCGTCCCAAGTCTTACTATAAACTAATATGTCATCAAAAAACACAAGAACAAATCTCCGCAACTGGCCATGGAAGACTCTGTTCATAGTAGACTAAAATGTAGCAGGGGTATTAGTCAAACCGAAGGGCATGACTAGAAATTCAAAATGGCCACAGTGACACCTGAATGTCGTCTTCTCCACATCCTACTCTCTAACTCTGATCTGATGCTATCCAGACATCAAGTCAATCTTGGAGAAGTATTTGACCCCACTTAACTCATCAATAAGCTCATCAATACGAGGAATCGGATACCGGTTTTTAATATTTTTCTTGTTCGGCATCCGGTAATCAATACACATCCTGAGTGTCCCATCTTTTTTCTTCACCAAAACAACAGATGAAGCAAAAGGAGACTTACTCAGCCTAATATGTCCCATAGCATGCAGCTCTTGAATGGTCTTTTCAATCTCATCTTTCAAATGCTTAGGGTGCTGGTAAGGAGTAATCATGATGGGCTTAGTGCCCTCCTCTAACTCAATAATGTGTTCAATTCATCTATCTGGTGGCCTGCCATATGGTAAATCATTAAACACCTTGGAGTGTTTAATTCTGAGCTACTGAATATCCGGATGATAAGCTAGCTCATCTGTGTTATCTAGTGTAGACAACACCGTACACTCTGCTGCCCAATCTATAACATCATCATGCTGTACCAAACGCTGCATAGGGTTGTAGGAAATGGTCTTCAAATCACTGCTCTGAATGGCCTTAAGAATGTGAGTCTTACCATCCTTGATGAACCTCAATTCCATCCTTTCCGTGTTCATGTAGATATCTTTAAGTGAATGCAACCAGCTCATGCCAAGAACTATATCCATGCTGCCCATGTCAACCACATAAAAATCTGCCTTGAAGGAATAATTATTTAGTTTCACAGGAAACTCAGGAATCTTTTTATTGCACTTGAGAGAGTAACCATCAGCAACCTGCACTATGAGTCCTTCAAAATCTTCAGTTTCGAATCCTCTCTTGGCCACCAAACGAGAGTCAATAAAATTATGTGTAGCTCCTGTGTCAAAGAGAGCAATGACTCGCTACACTGCCAAGAGACCATGCATTCTAAAGGAATCTTCCTTTTTCATGCTAGTGAGGTACACAACCTTAAAATCAGAATTAACCACCTATTCATTATCATTACCTGGAACCTCATGTGAATCATGCTCATCATCAACTCGCTGTCCTGAAAAATCAGAATCATCTTCAGCATCATAAAACCACTCCATCATCTTATTCTTTCCCTTTGGCTTCAAGGGACAATCATGATTCAAATCATAGGGTCCTCTACAATGAAAACATAATTTCCTTCTCCTTAGATCATTTAAAGTTTCTTGATCCAAAGGACCTGTTGTAGGACGACTAGAATCGGCTCTATCATTCTTTTTAGGTGTTGTCCTATGGAGTAGATGCTTCCAAATTCTTTGCTTTTTTCATAGCGTCTTGCAAGGTAGGTGGGTCCAAGGACTTAACCCTGATGTTATCTTACCGGTTACTAAGAGGGGGGGGGTGAATCAAAAAATACTAAATCTTACTGTTTAAAACTTGCAAACAGATTCTTGAATGCAAAGTAGAAAGTTAACTGTCATTCACAAGCATAAATTGAATCACACAAATCTGCACAAATATTTGTACGTGGAAACCCTCGGTTAGAGAGAAAAAACCATAGTGAGACAGAGCTCACAATTTCACTAGTTCCAAATGAAGGCGCCCTGTTAGGAGCTTACAAAGCACTAGTTAAGGTGCTACCAGGTCAAGGGATTTTACAAGAGATCTGTTAAGATCTAAACCCTGTTAGGAGCTGCCTAGTTATAGAATTTTGCACATCGACAAGATGTTACCCTGTTAGGGGATTTTTACAACGAACCGATTAAGTCCACCCTAATCTAGGGATTTGTATATGATGAAATATCTTTCAAAAACAATGATCTATAATGACACTGATTGTTTGATTAGATCATACTTGTAGATTCCTTCCCGTGTATGCTTGGCTGTTGATCTTCTTTTCTACCTTCACCTTTGTGCCTGTAGCACTCCTTAGAAGATATCTTTCCTCTCCTCTCTGCGTTTTTCACTTATCAACAATAGCACCTTACTTTGTGTCCTATTACCAATATTTATACAAGAGTGATTCTCTTGACTTGTAGAACCGTTGAGGAATAAATTTGACCATAAAATATGCAACGCAAGAAAGCTATGCGTTGTGATCTAGAGTTTATCTTGAGATCATCCGTAGAACTTAAAGCTAACTCCTATTGAAAGGTTAACTTTGCATCAGAGTAATGGATGTCTCACATAATCGGGCTCTTAACTCAAACTGTTCCACAAAAATTGGACCGGATTTTTTCTATCAGTTAGATCAATACCGGTTTGTCGTTGGATGCTGAATAAGACCGATGCTGAGTACTTGGTTCAGTCTACCGATTTATCTAACTACTTAGTTGACCGGTGCATATACTATGTGCTTTATCTACCGGTGTCATCGAAGTAATGCGAGCGACCGGTGATCCTCGACCAGTGTGAATGGGTTTGATAAAATACACTAATGACAACTTATATTGCTAACAATCTTCCCCTTTGTCATTGGTGGCAAAATAGACAGATACAAAAACAAAACCATCAATACAATAGTTGTTCAAACCTTGGTCAGTGAGATAGAATACTGCCCTTGTTGTCTTGCCTGATTGAATGCTCTGCTCTTGCCCGAAACTTCCCCTGACTGAGTCCTTTGGTTTTCATGACAAATAGCTTCCCCTTTTTGCCTCCATAAGACAAAGGGTTGTGGCTTCCTTCACATTTGAAGCTGTGTGAAGATATCCTTATAGATGGTCTTTGCAGAGTGTAGAAACGGTGCCCATTGACCGGTTACATGTTCAATGTTTTGTTGGGCAGCCTTGAGAGATACAATGATGTTTTCCATATCATCGATAGTTTTGTAGTTCGGTTCATTGACCAAAACATCAGTTGAAGTAGTTGTCTGGTGCATGAAATCAAGAGTTGGGGCCAAAAACATCTGGAATCCAGTGATGTCTTGAATCCTTTTGTTCTTTTCTTCTGCAACCTATCTGAGGACTAGAGTAAGACTAGCTATTTCTCTGCTGAAAGTTGTGGCTGTTTTGGTCTTGATGTCAAATTGGTTGGACAAAGCTCTTATGTCTTCTGAAGTCTTTGTAGCTTTGTCAGTTAAGTCAGTCAAGAAAATCTCAAAATTTGAAGTTTTGCTTAACAAATTTTCTGCAATTTGTATCTATTGTTGAAGAACTTTTAGATTATTTAGCAGAATGGCTTAAATATTTGCAACTTTCTTGTGAAGAAGCTCTACTCTTTTTTACGCATAGTGTTCAATAGCCATTGTTTCTAGATCAGTCAGATCTTCACCGATGGTTGCAGTCAGCACTTCCAGCTGGTCGATGACCGGTTCATCTTCATCTATATCAACATCTGGCACAAAGTTGTACAGGATATCTTTTACTTTGTTCAAAACCATGTCCTATTTTCTTTTAGTGAGCTCTTTCAGCTGTCTTGTTGACATTTTGCTGATGTCAACTATTGTATCGGTTGCTTTGCTCCTTTTTGCTTCAGATTCTCCAGAAGATGTGATCTTTCTTTTAGAGGAGTTGGCAAGAGTTTCTTGATCCTTTTCTTTACTCTGTTCTTGTGCCTTTGGAGCTTGCTCATGTTCTTTTACATCTTGTTGGTCTGTCTTGTTTCCCTCTTCCGGTCTGGCTCCTGGTTCCTGAAGGTGAATCTCAAGCATAGCATCTTCTACTTGATGTGAGAGTTCTTGTGATTGCAGTTGTTCTTCAGCTATATGAAGATCATTTGTAGGGATCCCTTCGCCTCTTTGATCTGATCCGTCAGTAGGAAGATTGACAGAAGTCTATCCCAATTTAACAGTTATGGTGCGAGCCTACCTTTTTCTGGAGATACAAGGGTAGGATTTGTCGGTTCATCGATTATGTCAACGATGACCAGTTCGTCTACTCCAAGTTCTCCTTTTCCTTTTTCGGTATCGTGAACCGGTGGAGCTGTTGCCTTTTGGCGTGCTTCCTCTGCTTTTTGTTATGTCTGAAGTAGGTTGCGCCAGATGGCTACTCCTTCAGTTTGGACTTTCTCGATTTCTCCAATCAGCAAGAGGTGTGTTCTTTTCTTTATCAGGAAGTTTTACTGGTGTAGTTCAGCTTGTTGGCTCGCTTCTTCTAGAGTGAGATGATTTTGCACTTCTAGCAAAGCTTGAATCCTTAGCTCTTTTTCCTTTTCCATTGAAGCTTTCCACCTGCCTTGAAGGATGTTCAACAGATCCTTAGGCAGTACCTTTCGAAGCTCAGTAGGGCTGAGATTGAACTTATGCGGGCATTCAACAATAGCATCTTCAATTTTTCTTCGATCTTCATCATTTGCCAAAGTGTATCTTCTACTAACATTACCCATTCCTCCGGTTTCTTTTAGTCCTGTCATGAATTCATCTATCGTTGGTTTACCTTTTCTTGGTGGATCCACCTTTGCTTGCTTACCGGTCCTCTTCTTTCTTTCGGTTTCTTCTACTTCTTGCTCCTGTGTACTTGGCTCCAGTTGAGCTTTTCGCTTTTGTGCTATTAGTGGTGCAGTTTCAGGTTTCTTCTTTGGCGCGGGCGATCTTTTGACATAGACATTCTTGATTGGCGTTTGCTTTAAATTCTTTTCTATCTCCTCACAGGTTCCAAACCGTTGAGCATCGGGATCCAGATGTGCTTTTTCTAGGGCCTCTACATACATCGTTGCAAACTTTGCTGTGATTTCGTATCCAAACTCAGGTGTGTACTTGGTTCTTGGTTCTACTGCTTGAATGATGCAGGAGTCAGTAGACACCAGAAAACATACCTCCTTTTTGTATTTTTCAACAATAGTGGATGGGATTCTTTCTCTAGCATGCATTTTTAGTTGAAATGCATTGAAGTAATTGGTCATTTCCTTGTCAAACTGGTCTCCCAGTTTGTTAGCCATGTCACTGATTTGCATCATGATTGGTCGATCTATTGCCCACGTTACTTTTCCTTTACTGGGAAAGAAGCTAGAATAGTAGAAGTGAAGACATACCAAGAGTGTTCCTAATTTCAGTGATTTCTTCTTGACGATGCCCAACTTCATGTTTTCAAAGATTTGTCCTCTTAGCATTTCGCATATATCATATTGTGCGTCGTAATGAACAATTCTGAAGGCTGCATGTATGCCTCCACCCGGTATGCTGTTGAGGTTACTTGATTCATATACTTTGTAACCGATTACAGCTGATGTGAACTGAACAACTGGATCCTCAATGTCAATTACGGTCATCAATCGCTTGTCGGATTTTGACTTTGTCAGGTTAGCCACTACTGCATTAGATATGGTTCTCAGAGTAAGCGCCTCTCCCTAATTGCAAAACCCAGTTACCTTGTAGAGATCTTCTTTCGTGATTGAAGTGCAGACTTCTCTCATAAGCCAAAATCCTGGATCATGCACCCGACTGACTACCATACAAATCCACTCAGGTTTGAAGATGACTAGATGTGAGACTCCATTTATGATTCCCGATGATACCAGCTTTGCGTAGCCATTGGGATGATTCCATCAGGGCACAGCGAGCGATATTCGTTCTATATGTACGTTTTTCCTAGCTCTTCTTGCTTAGCGTGAATAAACGCAGTTACATCTTCTGTCAGCAACACTCCTTTAGGTATTGAGGAGAGCGCTCCAGCCATGTCGATCTCCCTGTCTTTATTTGGCGAGATGTCAAAAGGATTACGCTCCGTTTGATTTGCAGGAACAAGCTTTGCCTCGTATGATGAGGATGCCATTGTTATAACTTGGTTGCTTAGCGATGATTAGATCGGTTTGACAGATAATCTTACTCAATGATCGAGTTGCAAGAATATTGCCCGAGCAGAGATTAGATAAAATAAAATTGCAAGGTAAAAAGGAAAGAGTTAACCCTTCTTTTCTTTTATAGGAATAGGGCATAACAGTAATTACCAAATGGTAACTATTTGTTAAACGGCTATAGTAATAAATGCCTTACCTAACCTTTCTTGACGCCTTTTATAACCGGTAGTCTGACTTTTTCAATTAGGCATGTCTTGGTTGATCACCTCATGTCCTTCCAATTTGTTCTATAGCCTAAGTGAGATAGGACTCACCAGTTCTACCGGGAATGATAGTTGTACTACCGGTTCCCTCTAGGCCTTGAAGACTTAATTTGCAGAAGAAATATCACCATCTTGTGATGATGATTTTGCCTCCGTTGCCTCCTGGGCAGAGTTCTTTGATTCCTTGACAAACCATATTTTCTTCACTACTTTCTTGGTTTCTTTGTCTTTGTTGTTCCTTTTATCAGAACTCAGGGTCTTCACCACCGGTCCGTCCGATCCTTTGTTTCTGTTCATGTTCTGGTTCCGGCAGTTTTTAGCTAGGTGATTGACTATACTGGTTGCTTTCCATGGATTCATCCCTCTTGGATTAGGTGGTTCCCTCCATGATTCTCTGTTGCAATGCATCTCTTTATTTGGATGATCAGTTGCATTCCGGTTTCTACCCTTTTTTGAGAATATCGGTCTGGGTGATCTGAATGCCATAGTCTTTGATTTGCATTCTTCAGCCTTGTGTCCAAATTTGTTGCAGGCATAACAGTATCCCTTGAAGCTTCCCCTACTTGCGCTGGACATGGATAAGGGATTGGACCAGCACTCGTTGGTCTTGTGGCCCTTTTTGCAATAGTTTTTACAGTAACTGTTGTTGGTTCTTACTAGTGCATTTCTACAGTTTTTAGTGTCATGACCTGGTTTTCCACTAGGCTTACAAGAGGTGTAAAAGTTTTTCCTACCTCTTTGTGCTAGCGTCTTCCTTTTGTTGACTCCACCAGTAAATCCGAGACCAGTGTGATCATTGTGCCTTCGTTGAGCATTGAGTTGCTCATCGAGCTTGACCGAGCTTTCATTGTATCTTCTTACCATTTCATTCCTTCTTTCAAGGACTTTCATTTGTTCCTTAAGTTGATATATCTCGATTGCCAGTTTCTTGCATGCTTCATCTCTAACCTGCCATGCTTTATGCATATTGGCATTTTCCTGGGTGGCAATCAACAAGTCCTCTTGGAGTTGCATAATGAGGAGTTCATTGGCTCTTGCAGCTTGCTTTGCCCGGTTCATTGCTTTTTCAGAAGCTGTTGATGTCTTGACTTCTATGTTCCTTTCACTTTCAGTTTTTCATTTTTGCTCAATCAGTTCAGTTATTCTTAGAGCATTTAACTTTTGCTCCCTTTTGAGATCAGTAATCTAACTGGTTAAGATCTGATTCTTTTCCGTAAGCTCGGAGACTGCTTCCTCAGCCTCATCAGACAGTGATCTATAATGAAATTGATTGTCTAATTAGATCATACCTGTAGATTCCTCCCCCTGTTTGCCTGGCTATTGATCTTCTTTTCTACCTTCACCTTTGTGCCTGTAGCACTCCTCAGAAGATATCTTTCGTTTGCTCTTTGCATTTTTCACTTATCAACAACAGCACCTTACTTTGTGTCCTATTACCAATATTTATACAAGAGTTATCCTCTTGACTCGTAGAACCGTCGGGGAATAAACTTGACCATAAAATATGCAACACAAGAAAGCTGTGCGTTGTGATCTAGTTGTGATCTAGAGTTTATCTTGAGATCATCCGTAGAACTTAAAGCTAACTCAAGTTGAATGGTTAACTTCGCATCAGAGTAATGGATGTCTCGCATAATCGGGCTCTTAACTCGAACTATAACTCAAACTGTTCCACAAAAACTGGACCGGATTTTTTCTATCTGTTAGATTAGTACCGGTTTGTCGTTGGATGCTGAATAAGACCGATGCTGAGTACTTGGTTCAGTCTCTGGTTTATCTAACTACTTAGTTGACCGGTGCATATACTATGTGCTTTATCTACCGGTGTCATCTAAGTAATGCGAGTGACCGGTGATCCTCGACCGGTGTGAATGGGTTTGATGAAATACACTAATGACAACTTATATTGCTAACAAACCCATCCTCTGGTAGGCTCCATCAGCCCCTCCACAAAGAGCATAACTCTCCTCCTCTCTAATATGTCATACACCATAACAGACAACCGCTAAAACTCGCTGATAAAAGTCTCCAGGCTACCTATTTGTCGCAATTGAGCCAACTCTCTAAAATAGGTTTCAGGGTCCTTATCAAACCTTTCTATCAACCTATCCACAAACTCCTGATAATAAGTAATTTGATCGTGTCGAAGTGACACCAACCCATGGTACCACCAATCATGAGCGATACCATCCAGATGTAGAACAGCAAAAGGAATGGCATCCTCCTCAGACATAGGACACAAAGACAAATAAGTGTCGAGCTTGTGAAGCCAAGCTCGTGCTGTCACCTTACCACTGCCATCATAATGATCCAGAATCATCTTGTTGGTCGCCTAACACAAATCTGTATCCCTGGGCCTCTGTCTCTTAGGTATAGGCCTACCCCTAGAGTGCTCACGCTTCTGTGAAAGAAATCTGTCGAAATTCAAATTTTTCTTTATCGCATGTGGTAGAGCGTCCCACTCAGCATATTGAGCCACAATGTCGTCTACAAATAGAGCGGCCTCAGACTCAATGCTAACCACATCCACCTCAGATCTCAAAAATAGAGGGCGCTGTGGCCTATCATAAATACCAGCATACCCGGCTCTGTCACGTCTGTCCTCCTACCTAGGACAATCCTCATTCCTCAACCTGTCACCCATACGTGACTTGTCATCTGCTCTAGATCAATGAGAAATAGCTGACACACTCTGAGCACCTCTGTCTCGGCCACGATCACTAGGAATTGTCATACGCTGTAATGTATCAGATAATTGTTGTAGTACAGTAGCAACATGATGCTGACCATCTGCAATACCCTGGAAAGCATCACGGGCTTCTCTATCATGTTCCGAAGCAATACCTGCATCCCTATATTTTGTGTCATCCGCATTACCTGAACCACCTGCCACCCCATCACCCACACTACCAAACTGTATTTCAAGTTCTCCCTCACCAAGAGGAGAATTAGGACCTCTAAGGGAGTAGTACATGCCGGGTCTGAATCTCTATGCCATGCTGGACCCAAATTACCCTGCATGCTAGCAAGAAATTTGCCCTGATACCACTGTGAAGAGCCTGACTTGCTTCTTCTGAATTTATTTTAAATTTGATATGTTTGCAACTTCCTTATGGCAATAACAATCTCATTAAAATAATTACAATGAAGTTTCCACTAAATTCAGATCAACCAAGAAAATTTGAATTTCCTTGATAATATTTATTGATTTTATAGTCTCATCACAAACAAACATTAAAGCAAATAATTGAAATGTAAATCAATGGCACCTGGCGGTTCTGAAATGTTTTGTGTAATTGTGATATCCTCCACCAAATCGTAGCACAGCTCAAACACCATATACACCAACCTTATAAAACGTGACTGGCTTACTAAAAAAATGTGACTGGCTTGGTAGTTTGCAGACCCAGAAGAATGAAAATGACAGCCCTTGGCAGTCACGTGTTCAGGAAAAAGGAAGTGTTGTTGCCTCCTTGGCACCTACGCACCCAACTGAGCATCAAATGCACTCACGCGAGGAGTGGAAGCAACCTCAAACCCCAAACGCACTACTTCACAGTGAAGTACGGCACCCAGAATTCAGTCACGTGCTGGTCTTGAACAATTTGGTCACCAAATTTATTAATTGCAGCATCAGCAATTAATAACAGCAGATTTCCCAATTAAAAATTCAAACCTCAGCAATTAATAGATTGAATTCCTTGAGAACAATTCGAATTTGCTTGTAGAATTTAAAACTTCACCAGAATCTAGTATACCTCAGCACTGGACGTAAAATCTCAGAAATGGAATTATTTGCTTCAGATTATCAGCTGTAAAATTCACCATTAACATGTAATGGCTCAAATCACGAGATGAGGAATCAGTCTTGGAAACCCTAGCCAGGTTTGTCTTTGTCACAAACTTCAATAAAAAATGATTTCAATAATGGATGAGTAAAGTGTTTTTTCGAGTAGAATATATAGGCTTTTTTGGAAAAAGCACTTTAATTTATTTTTCACTTAATTGGCTTTTTAATACAACCCCACTTTATAATATAAAGTTATGAAGTCATAAGTCATTAAATTAAATTAAAATAATTTAATTTAATAACAACTTTTAAAATATAAGCCACTAAACTATCTGACTGAGATCAACAATCTTCTGACAAAGCCCAGGTCGAAACTGCCCAACCAGGAATAGGCACTACCCTGCCAAAAATAGCCAATGCTATAAATAGACTTACCAAAAATAGTAAATCCATCCCAGAGACCCTCAAAACCCATTGTCAGCTCACGAGGGTCGCATTGATGAACTAACTATGCTTAACTACAGAGCCCTGCTAAAATGGGGACATTACACAAAATAAGGGAAATAATTCCAAGGGCAGTAATAACTCAGAACTGCCCAAAGTAGGTGATAGTTTTACCTACATTGTAATTGTCAAATTACATGGTTGCACCTACTTAGAAGAGAGAAAATAGTTTTGAAAGTCGGAAAATAAATCCAAATGAGTGTTTAAGAATCAACTATCCAAAGGTGGATGAGAGTGGCATATGACTAATGGATTATAAAGAAATCTTAGGGAAAACAAATATTTTGTAATGTAAGGAAAATAAGGTTTCTACTTACCCCTTTTAAATGTAGCTTAGGTGGGTCCTAGTTTTAAGGCCATGTTGGGTACCCATGTACAAAGTAATCTCTCACAAATGAAGAAAAGGAGAAAAAATCAATGGGGCAAAACATCTCCTCTAAAGATAGAAAAAGAAACAAGTTTCCCCACACAAGAAATAATTCTATGCACTAGTCCCCAACAAAATAGACAGAAGAAAAGAAATTATATATGCTTCCTTATGTAGTCAATTGTAGCAATGGACAATGTTCAAAACTAAATGTAGAACATAGACAATGATCATTGGACAGCATTTTGTGTTTTAGGAAGAAACAAAATTAATGGTATATGAAAAATGTCTTCCCACTCGTAAACGGAATATGAAGGAAGAAAGTGCAAAATGTTTCAAGTCTTTGAGAACTTTTCATGTGTCTCCATCTCAATACCAAAAGTTGGTACTTTCAAATCAAGCATTCTAGGAAACACTAATGAAACTAGCAATCCATAACTTGGTAGAACAATATTCAAAGACTCAAATATCTCCTCTGAAGAGAAAGAAGCCTCCTCCAAATGTTGCTCAATTTTATCCACACGTATGTCAAAATGTTGTAAGGGTCATGTGGAAAATGAACAAAAGGAACCAAAGGTTCCCCGCAACAATCGAAGAAGAATTAACTCCATCAAAGGGAAGATGAAAGCAATCAATGGTGTCACCCAAATATAAAATATTAGACTCCACAAGCAACCATGTAATGTCTATCAAGTAGTCATCCCAAGTAGCCATATTTGTTTGATGATGTATATCTTGTACTAAATCTCAAGTAGTTATGAATGTAGAAAGACAAATATTTTAATATCCCCTTTTGGCTTAAGATATAATTAAATAGTTAACAATGTGTTTAATTATTTAATGAGCCATTAGTGAAATTGTTTAATATTATATTTTTACTAAAGTGACTTAATAAAGTGAAAAAATCAAATAAATTCACTTGAATTTGAAAAGTAAAAATAAAAGAACAGAAAATGAAAGGCAAAGAAATGTTCGATCAAGGCACATTCCAAAAGTTAGAAAAGAATAGTGAGTGATTCATTGGAGATCATGTTCAGTTTATGCATTTGATTGATTGTAACCCTATGGGTTCTGGAGATATGGACTTTGTCCATCTCAGCCTTCCTGAGGACAAAATCTCTCTTAAAGAAGACTAGCTAGAGTAGTGAAAGATCTTCTCTGGTTAGTGTTTGTTGAATATAATAGATAGATATGTTGATGGTGTGTGGATTACCAATCCTTCTGTACATCCTATATCTGTGATTGGGAAGTTTTTTGTGCATCCAAACTTTTTGTAAGTTTTGTGGCTATGATTTTGACATAAACTTAGTTGCCATTGGTAAAGTTATTGGCAAACATCAATCCCACTCGAACATCGGTACTCATAAGGATGAATCGGTAGACTAAGCAAGAAAGAAGTGTACATTAACCAATCACGCTTATACCAGTCCAGGTTTTTCCAACCGGTCTTGACACACACACAAGGAATAGATGACTTACCGGATACAAGTTCTACACCGGTTAAGTGCATGAAAATCTGAACCGGATTATGCGGAGCGTTTTTCACTTAAACTGGAGTTAGCTTTTTCAATGGAACTAGAGTTAGCTTTATTTTTTTTTGCGAGTGTTTCGAGGTAAACTCAAGATCAGTTTGCAAGCTTTCTTATCAAGGGTTTTGCATGCATGATTTATGGGAGAGTTTACAACTTGGCGAAACTATGAGATGTATTTTTAATAAGATGATTTCTTATAAATAAAGGTTGAAAGACATGAAAGATGTGTTGTTGAATATCAAGAGCATTGAGCGTAGGAGAGCAGGAGAGCAGAATCTTCTAAGAGGAAACACAATCACACAAGGTGAAAGGGAGAGAGATTCAACAGCCAAGTAGAGGAAAGGGTAAACAGGTATGATCTGAATCGACAGAGATAGTGTCGTCATAAGATCATTGCTTTAAGTTGTGAAGCATATTTAAATCCCTCAATCAGGGTGAACCCTTACAGGTTCTTTATATAAATCCATTTACCGGGTAACATCTTTACTGGTGTTTTAAGTCCTCTGACAAGTCGACTCCTAATAGGGTCAAGATCCTAATAGGTCTTCTATCAAATCTCTTAACTGGGCAGCACTCTTACCAGTGCTTTTTAAGCCTCTAACAGGGCAAATTTATTACTACAGTAGTGGAGTTTGTGGGTTCTGTCCCACCGTTGTTTTTTCCTTCTAACCGAGGGTTTCCACGTATAAATGCTTTGTTGACCTGTGCAATTAATTTTTATTTATAGTTGTTATAGTATTCTTTTAATTTATGTATTAACAAGAATATTTGTTTGCTTAAAAGAGAAATAGAAATTGAATTTACTAATTAACATATGATTGGAAGATAATTTTGTTTTTATTCTGCTAAAGGTTGTAATGATTTATCTATTTTGATGGCAATATACATATATAATTTCAGATCTCTATTTTAGTTTGATATTATATGATTTCCAAAAAAAATTGTTGGACGAATAGAAATCAATTTTCATGCTAACTATTTGTTTAAATTCTTGTGAAACATTTGGTAGAATCAAGAGAAAATATCCATAGGGGATTATATAGTGGTATTTGAGCTGATTCTCTTGCTAACCTGTTGTCCTCAATTTTGACATCACAAAATTGTGGCAACCCTACGCAATTTTCTTATGAATTTGTAGGTGTATCCTCTACGTTTTCGATGTTTGGATAATGCGTTATAAGGACAATTCGTCATCCCTGAAATGTTCTTTATTTTGCATATTTCATGCATCCTTTTTGAGGGTTCCTGTCAAGTGAATCATCTTATTGCTTGTCAAGACGAGTTCTTCTCTGACTACAAGCGCTTGATTGTTGGTAATCTTCAAGTCCTTTTCTTCGTTTTTCCCTTTCTTGTTAGTAATTTTTAATCTTGTTTTTCCCTTGAGTCAATAGCTCTTTTTGAAATACGCTCGTTTCGAGCTATGTTAGACATCAAACGGAGTTGTATAACTCAAGTTATGATGCAAAAGGTGGGGTTTTTCAGGTTGATTGCATGTTCTATGGAAAATCCTTCAAAAGTGGGATTTTCATGTTCGATTGCACGAGTTAAATTATATTTAATATATAAAATGGATTTTGATGTTCATTTTAAAATTTCAACTCATTTCGAGTTGATTTAGCTATAGTTTTTTACGTTTTCGTGAAATTAGCTTTTAAGTTATCTAATTTCATGTTACTTTATTAATACCATAGTTATATATTAAATTTAATTAAAATTAAAATCACTTAAGTTTACAAGACTGGGGTTTTCGTTCTTCTTTGCATATCATCCACATGCAAATCACTTTTCAAAACCCACTTTTTGAATTTAAGTCATTTAAGCATTAAATACGTTGCTTTTATATGCAACTGCATATGTTTGTATAAATGAAAAACATATAAAACTGGCTTTTTCTAAGCCAAAAACATGTTCTTTCAAAACATGCAGTTGTCCTCCAAAAGAGCGTATTTAATCCTTTTGAAGTGTTGTTTTTATATTCAGAGACATGTCTAAACTGCGTATTTAAAGACAAGTCATAAAGTGGCTTTTTCTAAATGAAAAACATATCTTTTCAAATGTGTAATTGTACTTGAAAAGTGTGTTTTTAATGGAAATTCATGAGAACACACTAAATGTGTTGTTTTTTAAACCAAATACATGTTTGTTTTACATGTCTTTCAACTCCTAAAGTGCATTTTTAAATGCAGCACTTAGGCGTCGATTTTGGAGCCACTTACATGTCTTTTTGCATATGCAAAGACATGTATAAAACAGCATATTTAACCAAACAGCCATGGACGTGGAATATGAAGGCATTTACATGTCTTTTTAAACATGCACTTGCATCTTAAAAATGCGTTTTAACTTCCCTTTCGCTGAATTTTTGAGAAGTGGCCATTTTTTAGAGGAAAACATGTGTTTTTTACTTCAAAAAAAACCCACTTATTTTGGGGGTTTTTGAGAAAAATGGGATTTTGAGGCAAGAAATCACTTGGAAAATGGTCAAAACAGAACCGTTTTTGCTTCTTATAGGGTCAATTTTGCACTAAATTTCCCAAGGATCATTCTTGGATCATCAAAATTGCATTTTAGAAGATGTTTAACTCTCAAAACAGCCAACCCATTTCTGGTCATTTTCTTCCACCAAATCCAAATCTTTTGCTTCTAAGATGAGTTCTTGGGCATTACATTTCATTTGCAGCTTGTTTATCATTATTTCTGAGTTGTTTTTGATGCCCTAGGTGCCGTTTTTGGTTGTCATTACATGTGCATTTGAAATGGTCAATTTTGTTGCTATTCTCTTGCATCTTTTTTCTCTTTTCTTCCCACTTGGCAATCATTGCATATTGACTCTCCAAAATAAGAGGATTAAGACTAAGATTGAAGTCTATATATGATCTTTTGAGCTCATCTTTTCTAAATCCGAAAATCCTCTTGTATTTATTTCAAATTTTGCTTAAAGATTTGGCAAGACTTATTCTTGTGAGTTGAGGTTTTTTCCTTTTAAGTTTTTCCCCAATTCTTTCCAAAATCATGTTTTGGTTTTTGATTAACATGTAAGTTTTTATTTCTATTTCAGATTTACATGTTATGTTTGTTTTAATGATCCTACTTCTTCCATCTATATTCTCCAAGTTGCATGTGCAAGTACTTCATCATACTTGTATGTGTAGTCGGGATTAAAAAACCTGTTCTTGAAAGAGACCATCAAAGAAAGTGAGCTCATTTATCATGTGTTTTTGCATCCAAAAAGCCCCACTTTCATGCTTGCATAAACTCCATTCACACTTTACATGCCGCTGCCTCATGATTGAAAAACTCATGATGGTGGTTGCTTGCATATGCTTGCGCATTTGCTTATAATGAAAACACAATATCTCATTATAAGTGGATGTCTTTCCATTCGATTCCATGCATTTTAATATCCTTGTTGTTTGCATATGCTCTCACATTCCAAAAAGACTTTTTTGGGTTCTTCACCATAAAAACACACGGTTTTGAGCTCAAACATTTGCATCCATTTGCTGTCCCACAAGTTTCCAGCCATCCTCCATATGCAATCCCCTTTGAAAAACCCGTTTTTGGGGGTTTTTCTCACAACACAAGAGCCAATCTAACCCAAATCCATTTGTTGTTCCTCTGTTCACAAGTATTCCAGCCCTTACAATACCCCAAGCTCACTTCTTGTGCATCCAAAAAGTGCAATGGATCTCACTTGAAGATATTTTGACCTTCTATAAGAACCCCTTTCAGACTCTTGCTATTGTACTATTTGTTTTGATGGTTTTATAATGTTTTGTATTTTTTTGGCAAGGGTTTTTGACATAAAAAGCAAATAACATAACGCTGAAATACTGAATAGAAATGAACTACTGCTGCCTTATTTAATTTTCAATGAATCAAACTCAATACAAATGATAATATCTAAATGAATAACAACAAATAAGACTGAATTCAATATACATTAAAAACCTAGGAATTTATTGATGAAAATCGCACTTTACCAGCATAACTGCATCTCAGCATAAAGACGCCTTCTCTAGTATTCTGCTCACGCTGGATGAATGCTGGCATACTGTCTGCAATCCCACTTCTTTGAAACTGTAAATCAATGTTGTAAATGCTGAAGTAAATCTCCGCTGAAGCACAATAGAAGTCTTTGGATGAAACCTCCGTTGGATATCAAATTCACCAAATATCTCACTGGCTCGAATGATGAACACACAGAAGAACTACGTTTTCCAATGGCTACACTATCAAACCCTTTCTCAGAGCTCAAGACTAGAAGAAAAATTCAATCAATAATGAAAACTGGATGCCCTTTGCTTCTTATGCTAAGCATATATAACCTTCCAAATCTAAATCGCACCCAAAAAGCAGGAATTGCGATTTCTCTCAAGCAAGTTCGATTTAATGTTATAAACATTAAATTCATGATATATTTTATCATTTAGACTTAGGAAGATGTCAAATAAATTATTAATAAATTTGGCACCCTTCTCATGATGTTAAGACCCTCAACTTAAGTGATTTTAATATAAAGTTATAATATAACTTTATATTAAATAATTATCCTTCTTTAATACTTAGCCACGAAAATGTCATAACTCCCATAATATTGTGAATCTGACCAAGCCGTCCAAACTGGGAGCTAGTGAAAATATTGTCCATGTGACCATGGGGTATTTCTAAAAATAGTAGGGGTCCATCTCTATAGCTCCAGAATAAGCCCAAAAATAGCCATTTCTGCCAAAAATAGAAAAACCCATATAAGTGAGCCAAAAACCATCTCACAAGCCAGCTGAGAACATTGAGCTCTGCCAAAACTAAGCCATTAGAAGATCATACCTTCCCTGTGCCATAACTGACCCCCTATCCATGTCCACTAGCCTATGAGGATCTACTGGTAGGCTAACCACTGACTAGCATGATGTCACTAGCTTGAAGGGGACATCACAGTCTGCCCTTCTTGAAATTCCTTGTCCTCAAGCAATCTCAACTCTGGATGTTGTAGAATCTCCTCGCTCTCGCATATAGCATCCTCAACTGGCATATCCTTCCATTTCACCAAATACTCTCTGATAGTGCACCTCCTCAAATTTCTCCCTGAACTCCAAGATAGCCTCTAGCACGAAAACTAATTTTCCCTCATCATCCAATGGTGGAAGCACTGTGGAAGGAACAATGTGGTGTCCTAATGCCTTTTTGAGGTGTGACACATGAAAGACATTATGGACCTCTCTCTTTGCTGGAAAGTCCAACTCATACGCCACCTCTCCAACTCTTTTGATCACTCTGAAAGGCCCATAATACTGTGACTTCAATTTCTCGGCACCACTCCTCTTGAGAGTAGACTAGCGATAAGGTTGTAGCATCAATTACACCATATCCCCTACCTCAAAAGTCCGCTCCGTCCTCTTCTGATCCGCATACTGCTTCTGTTGGTTCTGCGCCTTAGCAATATTCTCCTTGAGAACCTTAACAATATCTTGACTCTCTTGCAGTAAGTCTCCAGCACTAGGCACACGATTGTCACTCAATAACAAATCCATAAAACTAGGTGCCTCATACCCATATAATGCCATAAAAGGGGACATCTGTATAGACATGTGGTAAGTGGAATTATAATAGTACTCACAGAGATAAATCCACTTGACCCAAGCCTTCTGCTACCCTTCTATGTAGTTCCTAAGATATCCCTCCACCCATTTGTTGATTATCTCAATTTGCCCATCTATCTGAGGGTGGTAACCGCTACTCGGAGTGAGCTCTGTCCCGCACAATTTGAACAACTCCTGCCAAAAGTGACTCACAAACTTGCTATCCTTGTCACTGACTATGCTCTGAGGTAGGCCGTGGAATCTAAACAACAACAACATATATACAGTCTCTAAAAACTTCGTGAGCCTATCAACAACAACATATATACAGTCTCTGCTTTGAGCTCTTGGCAGTCTTGTGATGAAGTCCATGGATAAACACTCCCACTTCCTATCAGGAATCGGAAGTGGTTGTAGCAAACCGGATGGGTAAGAGTGTTCCTGCATATTCTGTTGGCAGGTGGGACACTCTCTGACATATTGCAACACTTCAGCTTTGAGTCCTTTCCATGAGAAGCGCTCTCTAATTTGTCGGTAAGTTTTGTAGAACCCGGGATGTCCTGCCATAGGTGAATCGTGATAAACTCTCAACACCATCCTCTTCACCTCTGACCCTAACACCAAATAAATACGCCCTTTGTAAATGATGAGCTCATTCACAAGGGAAAAACCACTATCATGAATGGATCCATCAATAAATCCTGCTGCCCACGTATCTTTTGCATACTCTGCAAGGATCAAATGTCTCCAGTCCTCTGCTATGTCTATCATCATGCTTAGGTGCGGTCTACATGACAAAGCATCTGCAACTACATTCTGTGTCCCCTTAAAATAGGTGATATCAAAATCATAAGCCTGTAACTTACTTACCCATTTCTGCTGCCTATCATTGAGATCTCGCTGCCCCAGGAAATGTTTCAAGATATTATGGTCTGTTTTGATGCAAAATTTACTACCCACTAAGTAGTGGCTGAATTTGGCCAAGGCATGCATTATGGCCAACATTTCCTTATCATATATGCTGAAGCTCCTCTTAGGTCCCTTGAGCTTCCTGCTCTCATAAACAATCGGGTGCTTATCCTACATAAGCACTGCTCCAACACCCTCCCCTGATGCATCACAGTGTAGCTCAAAAGGCTTGCTAAAATCTAGTAATGTTAATACTGGACAAGAAGTCATCAACTCCTTGAATTTATCAAAACACTCCTGTGCCTCAGGAGTCCACAAGAAGGCCCCTTTCTTCATCAAATCGGTCAAGGGTGTTGCATGCCTGGAATAACCGTTGACAAACCTCCTGTAGAACCCACACAATCCCAAAAATCCTCTCAACTATGTAAGGTTGCCCGAAGTAGGCCACTCAACAATAGCACAAATCTTCTCTGGATCCATGCGTACGCCCTATGCACTGATAATGTGACCCAAATATAGTAACTCTGACAAGTCTAGATCACATTTTGATTCCTTGGCATACAAGGACTCTCTACTCAATGTGCTCAATACTGTATCTAAATGTTATAAGTGTTCATCTTATGTCTTACTATAAATCGGGATGTCGTCAAAGAAAACCAGCACAAGCTTCCTCAACTGATGTTGAAACACCCTGTTCATCACAGACTAGAAGGTAGCAGGTGCGTTGGTTAGCCCGAACGGCATAACTGCAAATTCAAAATGCCCACAGTGACATCTGAACGCTGTCTTCTCTACATCCTGGTCTCTGACCCGAATCTGATGGTAACCTAATCTCAAATCTATTTTGGAGAAGAAATATGCTCAATGAAGTTCATCCAATAACTCATCAATCCCCGAAATGGGGTGCCTGTTCTTAATTGTCCTCTTATTCAGGACCCTATAATCAATGCACACATCCAGAGCGTGCCATCCTTCTTCTTCACCAATACTACAAAAGAAGCGAAAGGAGACTTGCTCGGTCTGATATGGCCCATGGCAAGTAACTCCTTGATGGTTTTCTCTATTTCATCCTTCAATCTTTTCGGATGCCAGTATGGTGTAATCATTATGGGCTTAGCACCCTCCTCCAACTCAATAATGTGCTCAATACCTCTATCAGGAGGTCTACTTGGTGGAATCTCGCTGAAAACTTTGTAGTGCTTAATCCTCAGCTCCTGTGTGTCGAGATGATACTCTAACTTTTGCTGCCCCTGTACTAGCATGAGAGTACAACGCACTGCCCGCTCAGCCTAATCATGCTTCAGCAAGCTCTCCATGCGCCTACAAGACATCATCCTGAACTCAGTGTCCTGGATGGCCTTCAATATGTGTGTCTTCCCATCCGACTGAAATTTCATCTCCATTTATTTCAAGTCGAGCGTGAATACTCCAATGTCATGAAGCCAAGTCATGCCCAACACTAAATTTGTGTCGCCCATATTCACCACGTAAAAATCCACCTTGAAGTCAAAATTGTTTATCTTCAAGGGTAAGTCCGTGATCTTCCTATCACACTTGAGGACATAGCCATCAGCTACCCTCACTCTCAGGCCCTCAAACTGCTCTGTTTGGATCCCACATCTCTCTACCAATCTGGAATCAATGAAATTATGTGTGGCGCCTGTATTTAGCAAAGTGATGACTCGCTGCCCAGCCAACACTCCTCTCATTCTGAATAACCCCTCCTGTTGTACACTGGTGAGACGGGCCTCCTTAAGTCTTCCCTCATTCTTCTTCTCACCTGTGGTCATTTTGTTTAGTTTCTCTTCATCAGTGTCTCCCTCTTCTTCATTGGATTCCTCTTTGTCGAACTGTTGATCTGAAGTTTCAGTGTCTGAATCCTCATAAAAAGCCCACATAATCCTGTTTGCTTTGCCCTTAGGTCGTAGAGGACAATCATGGTCTCTGTCATATAGTCCTTTGCAATAGAAACATAACTTCCTTTTCCGCAAATCATTAAGTGTGTCCCTATCAAGTGGTGCAAAAGACTTATCCTTATTTTCAGTTTTAAACCTTGTCTGCTCTGGTTTCTTGAAGAACGGTTTGCTGTCCTTACTAGATGACGCCCCTTTTGAATGGAATTTGTTTGTTGGAGCTGCATGTTCCATATCCCTGGCCTTATTCATAGCCTCCTGCAAATTTGGAGAATTAAATGCCTTAACCCAACCCCTCAGTGGTTCGGTTAATCCTTCACTAAATAAAACTATCAATCTTTTCTCAGACAAGTCAGGTACCATTACTGCCAATCTTTGGAATTCATTGATAAACTGATCCAAGCTGCCTGTTTGTTTTAACTGAGCCAATTCTCTGAAGTAGATTTTTGGATCCTTCCTGTCAAACCTCTATACTAGCTTGTCTACAAACTCCTGGTAAGAATCGCTTGGTTATGCTGAAGTGTGATCAATCCATGATACCACCAGTCATGCGCTACTCCCTCTAGATGCAATGTGGCATACTTTGTTGCCTCTATCTCCATCATAGGCCTCAAGGCTAAAAATGTGTCAAGCTTGTGGATCCAAGCTTGCGCTGTTGACCTCCCACTACCATCAAATGTAGTCAACGTGAGCTTGCCTGTAGCATGTTTCAGCTCATTGTTTTGTCAAGGTCTCCTCTCCTGTCTCACAGAGCGGTAATGTTCTCTCCTCTAATTCACAAACCTGTCAAAGGTCATCCTCTCCCGAACCTGTGGCGCTAAAAGTTCTCATTCATCATTTGTGGCCATAAGGTTATCTGCAAACATCCTCACCAGCTTCTTCTACCTGTTCCACATTTGGCTCGTCTCTGACAAAGGTAGGGCGACTAGGCCTGTCTGCTGTCCTGGAACGGGTTCTTCGTGCTCTGGGAGGACCAACTTCACTCTGATTATCTTCTTGTTCATGATTCTGCCTGGCCTATGGAATTATACGCTCCATCATGGCTATAAGTGCCTGCAACATCTGAGCCATTTGTTTCTACCCTGTAGTCATGACTCTGAAGAAGTCTCTTGTTTCTTGATCTTCATTATTTCTGTTTACCCTGGGTGGGCTATTAGCCTGCCTTTCACCCATGGCGTCAAGTTGCCTATCTAAAACCTGTTCTCCCTCAAGCAATGCTCTTCTGTGTGTATAATGCCTGTGAGAACCAAATACTTCCCACTGCATGTAAAATCCCTAACCCCCTAGGATGGCAGGATTTTAGCTCTGATACCACTGTAAGAACCCCTTTCAGGCTCTTGTTGTTGTACTGTTTGTTCTGATAGTTTTATAATGTTTTGTATTTTTTTGGCAAGGGTTTTTGACATAAAAAGCAAATAACATAATGTTGAAATACTGAATAAAAAAGAACTACTGCTGCCTTATTTAATTTTGAATGAATCAAACTTAGTACAAATGATAATATCTGAATGAATAACAGCAAATAAGACTGGATTCAATACACTTTAAAAACCTGGGAATTTATTAATGAAAATCGCACTTTCCCAGCATACCTGCGTCCCAGCATAGAGATGCCTTCTGTAGTATTCTGCTCACACTGGATGAATGATGGCGTACTATCTGCAATCCCACCTCTCTGAAACTATAAATCAATGTTGTAAATGCTGAAGTAAATCTCCGCTGAAGCACAATAGAAGTCTCCGGATGAAACCTTCGCTAGATATCAAATTCACCAAATATCTCACTAGCTCAAATGATGAACACACAGAAGAACTACGTTCTCCAATGGCTACACTGTTAAACCCTTTCTCGGAGCTCAAGACTAGAAGAAAAATTCAATCAATAATGAAAACTGGATGCCCTTTGCTTCTTATGCTAAGCATATATAACCTTCCAAATCTAAATCGCACCCAAAAAGCAGGATTTGCGATTTCTCTCAAGCAAGTTCGATTTAATGTTATAAACATTAAATTCATGATATATTTTATCATTTAGACTTAGGAAGATGTCAAATAAATTATTAATAAATTTGGCCCCCTTCTCATGACGTTAAGACCCTCAACTTAAGTGATTTTAATATGAAGTTATAATATAACTTTATATTAAATAATTATCTTTCTTCAATACTTAGCCACGAAATTGTCGTAACTCCCATAATATTGTGAATTGGAGTAAGCCGTCTGAACTGGGAGCTAGTGAAAATATTGTCTATGTGACCATGAGGTATTTCTAAAAATAGCAAGGGTCCATCTCTATAGCTCCAAAATAAGCCTAAAAATAGCAGAACCCATATAAGTGAGCCGAAAACCATCTCACAAGCCAACTGAGAACACTGAGCTCTGCCAAAACTGAGGCATTAGAAGATCATACCTTCCCTATGCCATAACTGACCCCCTATCCATGTCTACTAGCCTACGAGGGTCTACTGATAGGCTAACCGCTGGCTAGCATGATGTCACTAGCTTGAAGGGGACGTCATAGTGGAATCTTCATGTCATAGCTACTCAGGCCTATCACTTGCCATGTCAGGAGAATTTCTAGCCAACACTAGAAAAAGAAGTAAAGGCCCAAAGGATTGAAAGGGAGAATCAAGAAAGGTTAGAACGTGAGAGGCAAAACTGAAAAAATGATCTAAGATGGTGTTACCTTCCTATGCTAACTATCCAGTTGTGCAACCAGGTTGGGATATAAATGTAAGGTAGGAAGATATCATTTCAAACTTAGGGGCTTTCATTTGGAGTCAAAGAGAAGAAGACGCACACTATACAATTGCTCGGGCCATCTTGGAGGAAGAGGAGGAAGTTGGTATTGAATTTGAAAGAGAAAGACAAAGAATTGAGAGGGGGCTTAGAGAAAGATTGGAACGTGAGCAAAGAGAAAGGATACAAAGAGAAAGGGAAGCCCATAGGAGAGCTCAAAGGCTACCCTTAAGAGAAGTTCAACTTTGAGGGAATCAAGTGAATCAAAATTAGAACACAAGCTAGATAAGAAGATTGGATCTTTCTCCCTAGAAAGATTCGAAAGACTACAATCAGAAAGAATGCTTTCAAGACAGAGATGGAAAGAAACAAATGTGCTTCTCAAGAGACAACCACCATTATATTGCAGAACGAGCAAGGATGCAAGTTCCTATTCCAAATCAACATGCTTCCACCAAACCAAGCACATCAATCGTAAAGCATCCTTGTAGCAACATGAAGACCAACAGTGGATGATGTCATAGGGGCAGTGTCTTATCAGGCACTTAGAATATTTTCATCATGTCTTTGTAATTTGTATTTGACATATTAAATGTAAAGTAAAAAAAGATGTAATTGCATGTGATAATATCACGTGCAAAGTTGTAACATGTAATCAGGTTGCAAGTGCATTAGGCATGCAACTTTGAATAAGTCAAAATTAGTTAGTTAGCTAGGGAATAAGTCAAGGTGGTTAAGGGTTTTCCCCTTCATTCTCCATCTTTCTCTCCACTCTTTTCCTATATAAAGGAGGGAGATCATCGTAAATAATCTCACCAGTTTCCAAACTAGTCTCTCCTCACACTTATTGTTGTCAGTTGTGCCTGTCCTTGCTTCACAAATTGAACACTGGTATCCTTAGTCATAAGTGACAACACCTTTTTGCCAATCAATGACAATACCTCTTTTGCCATGTACCGGTTACATTCTTACCGGTTAATGCCAACAATGTCTACTAGGGAATGGCTCCTTAACATATCTAACCTAGATTGTGTCATTTGCGTATAGCTTTCACTAAGCTTGTATTGTAATAGTTAACACCTTGGTGTGACATGTCTATGCAATTTGACAAGGGTTCGTTCTGGTTTGAAAAAGGCTATAGTTCAATATAGCCTGTGTACCCCATCCAACACCAATGTCATAATAAATGGGTGTTATGGCATGCTATAGATTACCAACGCTCCTGAATTCACACAACCAAAATGTCACATATTCAAATGCCTATTTAAAATGAATACACCACAAAATGAAAGATTACTTATGCCTTGAATTAATTGGTCTCACGGTGCAATGTAAATTGAAGGTTGTTTTTAGCACATTCAATGTGTAATAAATACTTGTGACACGGTTAAAGTATTTTTCATAAAGTTGTATGCTTGTTAAGGTTTTCTTGAATATCATAAAAGTCATCGGTTTTGACAGTTTAATGTCCCATTACTTACCATTGACAACAACTCACATGAAAACATAATCTTTGATAATAAGAACAACTCACAATATGGTATTTAACACTCTCAATGTTTGGATAAAATAGATGTGTATGGGTGAACGTTTTAAGATATTAGAGATTTGTGGAGTTAATTATTCTGTTTTTATATTATGACAGTTTTGAACTTGTAGTTTTGATATGATGATTTTTCATAGTACAAATTTTCAAATTGGAATTTTCACTTTGTTAAAGTAACGGGATATTTGCTCCTATGTAGGTTGATGATCAAGGTTGTGTAAACTTAGGAGGACTCCTGAAAGTAACAGGGAAATATGGCTCAAAAGGTATTTTGATGGTTGCGTGCAAGAGTTTAGTCATTTGATGGGGTGAACTTGGTTGTCTATTTTCTTTTTTGTAAATATAAGCTAATATTTATTATTTAATTATTCATTGATTAAACGTTGTTGTATTTGGTTATCTATAAAGTTACCTTGGTATGTGTCCACCAAACTGTAATGTACCCATTTCTGGTCTCTCTAGCATGGTTGTTAGCTCCAGCTTTCTCAATGTGTGTTAGGCTCGTCGATGGGGTTGTTTGATGTTGGTAATGAGCTCATTTGGTTTTGAACTCCTATTACCCTTTCTGAAGTGATTTTCAGCATCTGGTGTGTTCTCCAAGATACATGGAAGAAATGTCTATTTTAGAAAGTCACGCCATCAACCCTGATTTTCAGTATTTATCATTGGTATTGTTGTCACTTAGATTGCACCCCTTCCTAAGTACACAAGTTACCAATCTAGTGAAACATGTAAACACACCAGGGCCTACGTGTTGCTCATAGCTTGGAGTGAATCTCCAGATACGGCTGGTTCATTTTAACTCATGTAAGCAGTTATTTGTTGGGAAAGGTGAAAAAACTGCTAAAAATATTTTTAAAACTTGGACTCTGAGTAGTTGATACGCCAAATGTTTTGAGATCTATGCTGCCAAGTTTTCATACAAATGTTCAATAGTTCAGCTGTCTGATGCACAATTTCAATGTTTTTTGTGTTCTCATGTGTCAATGTTTTGTAGAAAGGTGTGAGTGCTTGGCAGTTTTAAGAGGAGAAGACAAGTATTTTTTCACAACTAATAGCTGTTTTAACTGTAACACAAACTACAACCCACATAAGATATGCATTTTTCTTTTTTGAAGTGCTGGAAATGAGACGGTCATTTAATGATTTAAAATCACAGAAGTGAAGATCAATCATCAATTGCATATAAAATAACAGTCTTGAAGACAAGTGTCATGCACCCAATGACCTGGTCCATTGTTCCCTAGTACACCCAGCTGAGCCATAAGCTGATTTTGCTCCTTAAAATGCTGCTCTATGATATTGTTTGAAAGAGAAGTCTTAATAGATGACCTCTTTTGGTTTAAGATGCCCCTAGATATACTTTCCAACTGTTGCCAACTGTCTCAACTGACCCTTGTTTGCTTGCATTTTGTTGCCCAAGGCATTAAACTGCCCTATGCGCTCTGTCATGCTCTTAACCTCCTCTATAACTGCCAGAAACTACTCCCTGGTTGATAGGACGTGAGAAACTTTAGCAATGGCTAAATGATTTATGAGGCATAAGAGAAGTTTTAAGTTTCAGATTTAGAGATTCTTGTTTGCATACTATGTGAAAGGTAGAATACTTGTTTTCTGAGTTCCAACTTTCAGATTTAGAGATAATTGATTTTTGTCATGCTTTGAAAAGAAAGGATAATAGATAAAAGTCTGGTGAGGACTGTACAAAGAGTTAAAACATCTATCACCTGCAGATTTAAACATATAAAGAACAGATTTTTCAAGTATATATGCAGAATTTATGAGGGATTTATGTGCAATATTATAGAAGATTCATGAGCAGCCTTATAGTATATTTTTGAAGATCTTATGGGCTGGTTCATGAAGAAGTTATGAGCATATTCTAAGTATGTATATGCAGACTCTAAGAGAAGTACAAACAAATTTGTGAAGGGATTTTTATACAAATATAAAAAAATGCTATGCTAATATCAAAGATCTTGCATATATATAAAACAAATTTATGATAACAAGATCTCGCAGAGATATAAAAGAGATTTATGACAGTTTGTAATGTCCCCTTCTAGGTCTAGATTCTGTTATTACCAGAATTAACCCAAATTCAGTATTCTTATGTCCTAAGCTGAATTGACAAAGATATATCTATATTATTACATGGTAAAGGAGAGAAGATAGTTCATTTATTTAACACATTAAACGATTTGGTTCTTGGTACTATTCATAGTTCTTTAATGTCAAATCTGATCTTGTCATTACTTCGGTTTGAGAAGAGAGAAGACATTGGAGGCAATCCAAAGCGCTTAGAGACCATTTGATAGGTTCCCTCAAAGTTTACAGATCCAAGCCCTCCCTTGGGACTTTTGTCCTCAAGGATTAGAGGGTCGCTGATCCCCACCCTATCTTGGAAACTATCCTTTTGGATTTAGACTGCCCCTCTTTGGTTGCTTCAGCCCTCTCCTTATTACTGAAGTAGTAACAGATCTCAACATGAACACACACACATATGATTATAACTCCATTATTGCTAATTAATATATATATATTACAGATGTAAATATTAGATCATTCATAGATATGTTATAGAGCATTATAGATAGATGATTCTGATTTCATCCTTATTATAATATTATCATATATATATATATTCACATCTGAAATATAACATAAATATATGTATAATTCTTATTTCAATATATATAAAATCTTATAATAGTTTTTTATTCTTAATAAGACTCAAATATAATATTATGCAAACCAGTATTTAATCCATAGATATGTTACAGCCCAGTTTGCTGGCACACAATGTTTCCAGCATTGTAAATGATTGATTTTCTTCTTATCTCTTCCTTGAAGAGAAATTATATTTATAATCACTTATTCTTTCTTAATTGCCAGATATTAATTATAATTGATCTTTGATGATCCTTTCATATTTTCTATTCGATCCCCTCAAATGAGAGGGATGAATCTTATTTTTATCCTCCCAAACTGAATGGGTGGCATCCTTGATGTCCATCCCTTTACAAAGGATCGCACCTTTTTGTTATTAATATTAATCGCTGCCTTTTCAATGTTATAAATGAGTCATTAGATTTACGTGTTGTTAATTTCACTGCTTTTATCACATACGTAGGATCATCTCATTTTGTCTTTACTTGCTGTTTATGTGAAAAGGGATGGGAATATATCTGCTTGCTGTTCCAAATACCTTCCTTTTGCTGACTAATCGCTGTTTTAGAACAGCATATAATTAAGAATTAATATTAATACTAAAATTTATATTAAGATTAAGATTTGTTATTTATATTGTGAGTATTAAAAAATGATATTATATTATTATATCAATATTATATCATTAATTGATTATAATATATTCATTCATTATATTACTGTATTCATGCATTCATTAGTTGCTTATTCATTAATATAGTATATTATATTACATTATTTAAATTATATTTGTTTATTATTATAATATAATTTATTAGTATTTATTCATTCATTAATTTTATTTTTTTATTATTTATTATTAAGTTCTATTCTAGAAAGGGGACATCACAGTCCGCCCTTCCCTAAAATTGCTTGTTCTCAAGCAATGATAATTTTTATACAAACCTTTTTATGTGAGTAGCTTCTATGGTGCAACTCTGATAACATCTCAAATATATATGTATGTTTAGATTCTTTCAGTGACTAGAATAGTTATGTTTTACCCTGCAGGATGGCAGGATCACAGCTCTGATACCACTGTAATGTCCCCTTCTAGGTACGATTTGTATATATTATAAAAGACAAACAGACCATTCACGCAAGCTGCTTGTGTCTTCTGTGGATTCTGCTTTTAAGAGTTAAAGAAAAAGGACTTAATTTTCTTGTTCTATTGTCATACGTATCATTTTTTACCTTTTTTACACTGAAACTTGTTTTACTTTTTCACCCTTTCAATGTATATTCTAAATTCCTAGCAGATGATCAAGATTTGTGATTACAAGGCCTTAGTCATGAGACGAATTTTGACATTAATTTATAGCTTCTTTGTTTCATAATGTATTTATACGTTTCATTTTATAATTCAAGGATTATTTTTGCAGGTTACATTCATGTTTGTTCAGGCTCTCAGATCCTACAAGAGAAACAGTTTCAAATTCTAATTAGGGAACTCAAAGTGATGTCTGAGGTATGATACACAAGTCTTAGTCATCAATTTCATTTTATGTTATTTGAATAGAGTGTTGTTTTCCTGTTAGTTGCATCACTCCATAGAGGTGGTTATCGATGATGATCATAAATATTGCACTTTTATATTTAGTCCTCTTTGATTTTCATAATTGATATCAAAATGCAGATTCCAGAGGAATGTTATGCAGGTTCCATGATAGACAATGTTGTGTTTGGGATTTTTGATGAAAAGGGACATATTGATGAGGAAATGAATGGTTTGCAACATTCTTTGATGATCGATTTGTCTTCACAAGATGGAGTTCAATATCCTTTTAGAAAGGGTAAATGTACAATTACCAAATTGTCATTTCCAGCAAATCCGGGGACTCTAGAGTTCAATGCTTTCCACTCATTCCATCCAGAACTTTTTGTGCATTTTAAGGTTCAAGGCTTAAGCCCAATATATTTGTGCATCACACATAAGTTTCTATGCTGTTGTGTTATTTAACAGTTTGTAGATTAAAGATTTTTGTATAACAGTGAAATGCTCTGTTTTACTAGATTAAACTTCTTCCATGCCAACCATTAGCAATGGTTAAGTTTCCAGAGCAAGGATTTGATGAGGGTGCAGAATATCAGGCTTTTGATGAGTCCGCAATATTGAATCCATGTACAAATAAGAAACATTTGCGTGTCAAATATATTTTGAACAGCTTAGAGGTGAGCAACCTTGGTTCTTACTATAGAAATTGACATTGAAATGGAGTTAATGCTTTTTAATCATTGTTTTTTACTAGAACATGCAAGCATCTAGATAGATATTCTTGCATTCTAGTGGTGTGTCTAATATATACACATTTATCATTTATGTATGTATATCACTAATTAGAGGATGCAAAACAATGTATATACATATGTCTGTAATTGTGAATTATTCAATGCTTTTCATTCTATCTGGATAGATCAGTTGTTATGGGTCTTTTACACATGTAAATTGAGGCAGAATTGGTGAGGTATGTGTTGGCGAACAGATTTGTCTTCTTCTTCTTAAATGAAATTGAATACAAACTCTATCCTTTGAAGACAAACAATTCATCAACAGTTGGGTAAGCATTAGAAATTGCTTCCCTCTGAATTTTGAAGGTTCAGCTTCCTTGTAGGATATTCAATGAATTATCAACATAAAAGTAAATTCATACACTTTTAACCAGAAAGCGTAGAAGGACCACTCAAATACTCTTGGGTATTGACATAATTTAAAGAATCAACAAATGATTAAATTCTACTATGAAGAAAATTGAGATCTACTAATTACTTCTAAAACAAAGAACCTATAAAATAACTCAAGGAGAAACAACTAGAAAGAAACCGGGAGTGACTAAGTATAAATAACACATGCACAGATACAAATGTACCAATTCTCAAAGTAAGCAATACATTCTAGATTTCGATTCAAAGTTCTAAATCAAACCATGCATCTATATATTCATATATGATCGGATCAAAGTCTAATCAAAATAAGTCACAAACTGTTTCAGAACATAAAAAACTAATCTAGCTATCTACTTAGCAAAACTATCTATTTTCTATCTGTAATTTCTAACCCTTTCAAAGTTTAATGCTCCAGCGTTTATAGTTTTAGGTCTAAGAGAGCCTCCAAAAACACCCGGCCTCTCGGACACCAGAAAAATCGTTAAAAACCAATTATACAACTAAAAAGAGAGTTTCATAACACGTGTCTTTTAAAACAGAAAGAAAGGTAAATGCTATCCCGAAAAATGCTAAGTCCCTCCAAGACTTTCTGACGTGGCAGCCTGTACGAGCTTCTAGGATCGGAACACGTTCACCAATTCCTGAGCTGGCTGAAAATGCAGATTCTTCAGACTTGTTAGCTTCGCCCGAGTCGCATTCTTTTCCCATCTTAACTCCCTGATCCTCTCCGCCTGCTTAGGTAACTAGCCCCTGTTCAACAGCAACATGGATTCCACATTTGCAATTCTGGTGAAATCCTAAACCGTCGATGCTTCGTTTTCTTTAAGAGCATTCATGGTGTCTGTAAAGACTTTGACCATGGCATCTGCATCCCTATTACCTTCATCAATTTGTAAAATATTTGAGGGATTTACTATCTTGATGTCTTTAAGGGCATCTGCATGCATATCCAGTGCCTCTTTCTCTATTTCTTTGGCTTGAGAGATCACAGTTTTAAACATTGTGTTTTTCTAGCCGAAATTTTGTTTCAAGATGAACAGCATACAGGGATCTACCAACTTCATCGGATTTTCTGCTAAGAACTGAGTCACACCATACGCCTCTATTTCTTGAACCTGTATGACAATCGCTGTGCATTTCTCTTCTTCCATTTCCCAGCTTGGGACCAAGGTTTGAATCTCACCGAGTAATCCTTCTCCATCTAAGCAGGTAGATATAAACTCCCATATGAAAGCACTCCCTTCATCGATTACATTATTTATCCAAGATTTCACGACCTCCATTAGAACTCTACCCTGTTGCATCTGTTTCACTAGCCTTTGGCTTTGAACTGAATTCAGATCAAAATCTTGTGAGGACTGGGCCAGTGGCAGTGATCCAACATCAGTGAGTGAAGAAAGAAACTCGGCCATGGTAGATACCAGCTGTTTCAACTCACATTTCTCTCTCCCATCCTTTTGCGACTGCCCGAGCATATGATCAGCTGAAAATTTAAAAAGATGATCTCTAGAATCGTTGTTTAGAACACCAAGCTCCATCTTAGTGATTTCAAAGTCTTCCACCTCTAGTTCCTGAATTCCTTCTTTAGGCTTGAAGGTTGCTATTTCTGCAGTCACCTTTTCAGTAGATGGATCGATAGATAGTCTTGCATCACTCTTCATTCTTTTTGCTTTAGGGGTCCGAGTAGCATATTTGGTGACAATCTCCTTCATAGGAAGTGAAATAGGCTTATAACTCTTCCTTTTACTCACTGATTCAGTTAGCCAAGGAGGAACTGAACCAGTGACTATCAGATTGTCGGGTGTTTTGATAGGAGTGTTTTCAGCCTAAGGTACATCTATGCTACTGGTAAGAATTTCTTGAACCTTTTCTTGTTGATCCAATGGAAAGGAAATATCTTCATCGTTAATCTCAATATCCAGATAGTCAGGTCCTAAGGATGCCATCTGACAATGCCTTTCCGATCTTGTTCTAGGCCTCGATCTGGGTGCGGTAGGATGTCCGCTGGGAACCACCTTTTTCTTAGGGGATGTAACTTTTCCTGCATTAGGAACCACAGGAGATACATTAGATGAGAGATGTTTCACATTTTTTAGGGCTGATTCAGTACTATGCCTTTCAAGAGGGGGGTTCTTTGCTCCTTTCTTTTTCTTTTCTGTCAACCAGGTTTCTGTAACCCCGAATATGGTTCGGGCTCTCAACTTTATATCATCTTCCTCCTTCCTGTTCCAATCTATGACCAGAGGACTTCTTGCTTCTACATTGATGACATTTGAACCTGTGGCTTCAGAACTATCCTCTTCTACTCCCTTAATTTCAAACTTTAATTGCAACAGTTTGATCTGTGCAACTACAAGTCTTGAGTGATCCCGTTTCCAGACTGCTTCTTCGTCACTAAGATCTTCCCATAGATCTTCAAGGTGCGAACTGGGCGAAGGATAATTACTTAGACTTAGAACTTGTCTAGCAAAGCCCTTATTGTCAAAACCCCTTCTTAACTGATAAAATTGCAAGTGAAAACTCAACAGGTTGCTTCCTATCACCAAAGCATCCATCATACTATTACAGACCAAGTTGCCAATTTTAATTGGAAACATAGAAGGCCACCTTTCTTCTGGCAGGGTATTTTTAATAACTACGAACAATTGCCTGCAGACCTCTGCCAATATAAAACAGTCAAAAGAAAACCTTGGGAGCCTAAGAGGTTCATCATCAAAGCCTCCGACTTGGATGTGGGTAAAACGTGGAAATTGAATGTATAGACTTTCGTAGACTTGAACCAATTTCTATGCTTCCAATGAAACTCTTTGGTTTGGGACTCCTGCCAATTGTTAACACAATCTTCCTAGGAAAACATCATGAACCTTCCTGTAGTCTTCCAAAATCTTATCCTTTCTTAATAAGGGACAGTACTCATAGATGAAAAGGTCTTCATTCCAAGGAACATGTTGAATGGCAGATAGATCTTGTGTGCATGCCAGACAATATATCAAATAGGAAGACATAAAGAAATCCTTCTTAATGGCCTGGGCTTGTTTAAGTTGGTCCCTCAGGGAACTAGCAATAATCTCCGCCCAATCAATATGTTGCCCCCCTTCCAAGACTATCTCTATAAAGTGAAACATCCACTCCTCAAAGAGGAGAACCTGCTCTGAACCTTTAATCCGGTGAAGCAACACTATCACATCATGAATAAGTGGCTTCATGTGGTCTTTGGTGAGGACTTTAGGTAACCGAGATCCTCCCTTATAATTAGTTTGAGTCCACTTCCGGGCCACATGACTACTGTTTTTATCTATGTTTTTTTCTATACTGAGCTGAAGATTGGGTGGGAGTGAAACTGACAAGAGATTCCTCTAGGATTTTAAAAACAGCCATGATAGTCTCTCTGTTAACTGGCACAAAGGTTTGGCCTTCGCATTCATTATGCACTTGGATTTTACATCATATCTGTTAATACATTGTTGAACCAACTCCGAGCATACAGCTGACGGAGGGAAAGCCGCAGCTTCCAATAATCCACTCAACAAGAACTCTAGACTATGATCTTCTGTTGCACGGTTTGTGAGGTCAATTGCCATTTTTTCTATTGATATCCCTAACAGGTCTGTATCTGTGACAATAGGGGCTCGACACTGCATATTCTTGACATTCCCGAAAAAATGCATATTGGACCTCATCTCTCCCTCAGGAATAAAAATAAAAACCCCCCCTCTTGAATCAATATATCAAACAACAACAGGAAATGAAAAAGAGCTTTAGGAGCTACCTGTTTTACGCAAACTCAGAACAATTTCTTCTCCCACAGCCGAGACTCCGCAGAATTATAATAGGAAGAGAAAACTTACAGAGCTATTTATATTTTTGAAAGATTATGCCCTGAAAAGTCGACTTTAATGAGCATTAGTTGGGAACATTAATTTCAAATGATGTGAGCAGTAATGACTCAGCAACAGGACGTCCTTGAAATCCGCAAACTTTAATATCATTATTAATCATCCCCCAAACAATATCTCTCGCTCGTGTTAACGATTTCATTAATCACAACCCGAAACTTTATTCTAGGCTTGCCCCGTGGCCCGTCAAATCTAAACTGTCCATCTTAAAAACTTAACCATCATTTCACTGTCGGCTTATGTCATCTGTCCCATCAACTGTCCTTTCACTTATGACTTTGCCCGCTATCTGTCTTTGAACCTCTTTGAACAACTTTGAACCGGGATTCAAAGTGGTTCAAAGTGGTTCACCGCAAAAAGGTGATGTAGGCCGGGGCCCACCTGTAGAAAACAGACGTTAAAAAAATAATCATTCATTGAACTGCTTAGAACTACTTTGAACCGGAGTTCAAAGTGGTTCGAAGTGGTTCATGTGAAGCATGAGTCTTGGAAAAGATTCAACCAAGGAAGGCCGAATTTGAACTTGACAAACTTGGAGGCTATTTCTTGACAACTTGAAGGGCGTGCACACTTGGAGGATTACTGCAAGGAAAGACCCTCAAGGGAATGCGCTAAATGAGCTTCAAATAAATGAACTAGTAAGGGTCTTAGGCACTTCCATAATGGGGACTCTAACTATCTCTAACAGTATGTAAGGACCATTTGATCGCAACAGATTTAAGAAATTATTCATTGTATACTGAAAGTTAGATCTAATAAATGATCAAATAAACTAACACTAAATTTATCTTAGAATTAAATTATGTTGCTACGGGATCTGAAAAGGTCTCCTTTATATAATGAGAGTTATATTTAATAATTAATCAATGAGCTGATAAAATATTGTTGAGTGGTCTGTATAATTTATATTTATTTGTGTGCTGGAGACAGTGAGATCGGGGTGCATTTCTAGGACATTAAAATATTCTTTATTTTTTGGGGGAGAGGAGATGGAACACCACAAGGTGGACAAATTATATATTATAGCCTTTTATATGACATTTATAGCTTTTTAGTAGTAATACCATGCCCTTAAACATCACATATGAAAGAGTAAAATTCATATGTTATTAACATCTATGACACAGAACAAAGAATAATCAACATTAGGATTTGAAAATTGTTCTTAAAACTTGACTGAAACACAAATATGAATACAAACACATCTATAACTTTAATACTGAAAAAGAAAATGGTTGTGGATGAGCATAAGGTAAAACCAAGGTTGCATCGAGATAGGGATACCTGGAAACTCTAGAGACTAGTACAAGTACTAGTATGGCTTTTCTCTAAAAAGGAGACGGGGAGCTCTCAAAATTAATGTTCAAGGCATTAGGAATGTCGACACCTGGGAAAAGGGAAATCAAAACCTTCGAGTCCATTTGTGGTAGTGAGGTTTTGGTCTTTGCCCTCAAAATGCTAGCAAACGGAGCAAGCAACTAGGGCAAGAAATCCAAAAGGACAGGTGAGACATCCTTGATTGTCAGCCACCTAGGGCTTGACAGGGCAAGAATTTCTTTGCTAATGGCTTCCAGAGACCAAACAAGGGCACGAACTGTGCCTCTAGAAATGGTTCAAAATTGTTTTAACTTTTTTCGAAACATTTATTTGCATCTCATGCGTATCAAAGAAAAAATAGAAAGAGAATATTTTGAATTATTCTAAAAAAGGTTACATGAATACCCAAACACTTAAATCTACACATTCATTATCCATTCAACAAGAAATCTATGAGAGAGGGTTTTGGAAGAATCTACTGCTGCAAGGAACGCGACCACATTCCTTAACCTATTGGATTCAAAAGAAACGGCTTCATCCATTTCTTGGTTAGAAATAATGGTGAGTGATTTAATGGGGGACGGAGGACTCCTTGTGTAAGAGCCTGGCTGGCTCTATGCTGGAAACTTATATTTTTGTATATTTGTTTTGCAATTTTTCCATTATAATGATAGTCTCAAACAGAAAATTACTTCTAACTCAAAGGTCACCAAATGATTTAATTCAAGTACTTGCAAATATTCAAATAACATTACATAGAATTAATTTCAAATAAGCACCTTTGAAAAATGTAGCATGCTAGAAATGAAACGCAGCCTTTAGGAGGTGAGATGCAGCCTCAAAAGAATGAGACACCAGCAATTTCCATGGTCTCCTTTGCATTGGGAAGTCCCTTATGTAGCAATGTGAGGAACTTGAATTGAAATGGCTGCCTTCCCAAACACAACTGGAAAAATTAATTCGCGCACCTCTAGTGAAAATGCAGCTACCTTGCATAATGCTGTACGGACTCCATATTCAATTTATAATGATCAGAAAGTTACACAATTCATTGACAATGAAATCCAATTCAAAGTGCATAGACACAAGAAGAATTTCTCAATTCTTCAACTTCTCCAAACCCTTGTTGCTTCCTTCTTCCAAATTCGATTTTTAATCATAAAATGCATAATAGAATGCATTACTTTCTCCCAAAGCATTGCTTTTATAACAATAAAGATATCTTCTTCAAGACACCAAAAGCAAATAGCTTCTCTCACACACTTTTCACTTAAAAGCCTTCATCAATACACTTTTCAATTAGAAGCCTTTATTTAATAACTTAATAATTAATAACTACAAACCTAAAGCTTCATGAAGACACTTTTCACTTAAAAGGCTTCTTCAACACACCTTCAAATTATAATACAAATGATAAAGTCATTTAATAAGATAAACTTAATAAACAACTTATAATATGAAGCTCCATCAAATAGACTCTATTATAAGATCGTGATGCCCAACACCCTGTGCCTCCACTGCACTACTAAAAATAGCAACCGCCCAAAATAGACTTACTAAAAATAGTAAGTCTCTCAAACTGGAAACTCTACAAATGAATCCACAACTCCATAGACTTTCCGAGTGGAAACTGACCACTAACCACTGGCTCTGCCACATGACCCCCTCCAACATCCTGACTAGCCTACGAAGGTCACAGAAATAAGCTAGATCTTGGATGTGCCTAGACATCACCTTTAATTATCAAGAGGGGTGTAAAGACATCTCTTTTACCTTTGTTTGCACAAAAATTTGGGCAACATAGGGTGCTTCTTAACAATTACTTCATTATGGACATAATGAAACTCAAAACTACCTATCATGAGTAGTTACCAATTTCTAAACATTTATGTAACTGTTATAATGTATGCTTGCTTTATCCCATGTAATAGGTTACCATAAGTGATTGAGTTATAGCTTTCTGTCAATAATAATTAATAATAAAGGTGAAAAATGTTCAAACTGTATTTGACAGACAAACATGCCAAAATGATAGGATGAAGAGTCGGGATGATAGTTCAAGTTATCTTGCTTTGTAGTATTCTGTATTGTTTCAGGTATGTTTTGGAGATTTGATCTTTTCAATCAACCACTAAATTATTTAAATTGTGAATCACTGTTGATTCCAATAATTTACTTGTGAAGTTTTATGTTCACCTTTTGCTCCTTCTGCAAGTAAGAGTATGTTCCAACTTCCAACTTCCAATAACCTCTATTGAGGTAATCTGAAAGCATGATATTTGCTTTTGACCTACTAAAATTTCCTGCTTACATCATCAGGGATGAAGTGAATGGAACTTATCATATGTATCAAACAAGTTTGCATTCTTCTTCTGCAGTTGTTTTTCTGTTTCAAGTTTCAACAATTGGTTTGTTCAATCTGGTACTGATTTTACAAGTTTCTTCGACTAGTTGCAATACACAGGCTTCCACGTGTATGTTTAATCAACATTAGATTTGCAATCTATGCAGTGAATTTTCTTCATCTTCATTGATCAAGTTATTGTAAACACTGTTTGGAGCTATCTATGTTGGAGTACTTCAAATACAGGCCTAATTTTTCAGGTTTGGAATTATTCCTTCATCAAAAGTATGACTGAAATGAATTCTGATTTTCCATTCTCCCTGCAGAAATGGGAAGAGGAATTGAAACAATATGGAGCTAAAGTAGGACGGTATGAACAGAAATTGATTGCACTAAAAAAATATCTGGTTGGCCTGAAAGGTCTGTAATCTACCTTGAATGAAGACATCTTCTAAATTATATAGACAAGGAAAGAGGTAGCATGAAATGAATTGTTGTTATTGCTTGATTTTTCTCTTTAAATATGCAGCTGCTATCTTGTCAAACAGGTGAAATTGATGAATTGACTAGATTGACTACTGGTTCAAAAAGTGATGACAAAATGAAATCAAATCAAGGCTCCCATAGTGTTGAAGAAACATTGGAAGAAATCGTAAGACAGGTAAATAGTGCAGCTGCAGTATGGGTTGAGTTAGTTAGATCACATCAACTTCAGTTAGTGCAGCCCCAAAGTTTACCGGATGTGATTGGAGTTGTTGCTCTGCTAGGAAAAGTAGACAATGATCTGATAAGCTTGTAAGTTTGTGGTTATGGTCAATATTATTTTACATTATTCATGCATACAATGCTGAAATGTTTGTCAAATCTATGTGTATGACTTCATAATAATTTTGGTCAATTATGGTTTGTAATTGATATTGCAGGGCACTATCTGAGTATTTGGGAAAAGAAAATATGACGGCTATTGTCTGTAAGTCTCATAAAGGGGTTGAACAGCTTGAAACCCACAATCTTTCTGGAAAGATAATTCCATCTTCTGGCATTTACAATATAGCAAATAGACAAAATAGGCGTATTGATGGGAGATTCCGTGTCATATGCCTTGAGGACATAAGGTGAGAGAATATTTTATTAATATGATAAAATGCAATACAAAGGTAGAAAATACTAGAAAGAAAAGAATTAAACAATTGACTTTAAAATTATAGTTTTAAACATGAGTATCACAATTTTTAGGGTTTCAGAATATGCATTGGTGAAAGGTGTTTTAACTTTGCACATTATTGAGTGACACAGTATTCTGATGGTTAATTGCAGGCGTTATAAGGGAGTCTTCAAGTCTGACGATCCACAGAAGCAGCTGATTATAGAGGATCCAAAGTTATCCTCTGGCAGTTGCCCTGATGGGTTTCTTGGTTTTGCTGTAAATATGATAAAGTTAGATCCTGAGAACCTATATTCTTCAGCTTCCCAAGGGGTTGGTTTAAGGGAAACATTATTTTATAATCTTCTTTCTTATGTCCAAGTATATCTTACAAGAGACTACATGATGCAAGCTGTCTCTTGTATCAAACATGGTGCTATCTCATTAGATGGAGGCATACTTAGGGGGAGAGGTGTCATTGAGTGTGGAAACAGGTAACTACTTGTTCAAATGCTTTGTGTTCTAAATGAACATTCTTTTAGTTCATTTAATCAAGTTTGATCAAGGTAGATGAATTCCCTTTAAAAATATTTATTTTAATAGCATTTTCAATTTTGGTATTATGAATGAGGTTGCATAAAATATGGCTAATCTGACTATTTAATTTGATTCTCTTGGTAGTTTAATCTGGCAACGTCTAAACAGAAAACTAAAACGTGTATTTTACCAAGGGGTACACTTAGTATTTTTTTCAAACTCCTTTTTATATATTTTACATTTTAGTTGGCTATTTAGCCAATACCGTTTAACCTGAGGGTAAAATAAACTCCAGAATGTCCTGCATATAAGCAATGTAGTAGCTCCTTTGTTTTAAGCTTTTTCATTCTATATTCAACATGAGAACAATGAAGTACCTATGAAATAGTGTTTTTTGTTTAATCACTGTATATTGCACAGAAATGCAGATTGAAATAACCATATAAAGGAACAGATATCTTCATTTTTTCAATTGAAAATACTAGATCTTTCTACATAGAAATCATGAGAAAAGCTCAAAGCATTTAAATCATTGTTTTCTACATTTTCAACGTTTTTATGTTTTGTTAACTTCCGAAGTACATGGTACTCATCACCATGGAATACTAGCAAATTCACACATTGTCTCTTATCATATTGTTGGTGTTCTAATTTTTTACTAAGTTGCCAAATCAGGTACATATACAGGTAATAGGTATGTGGGTATGGCATGCTAATACAGAAAAAATAAATTGGGGGCTTGGATATGTTTGAGTATGTCCCTACAAAAAAAATATAAAAATAAAAAATATATACATGTTTGCAGTCTAAAACGTGAAAACAAGAATTAAATTTAGAACACCACATATCATGAATGTGCTAAACAAACTTAGAACTACCATAAATATTACAAATTTGAAATACAATATACTAATTCCATATGAATTTGTCAAAAATTGAATGTTATGATAAATATTTTGAATCCATTGTTCATTGGTTCAATATTAAAATAATACAATTAATAGTTAGCATCATATGGGTCATCATGAAGATCAACTTCAACATCATCATTAACATTAGATGATGGAGGTGGACGTGTGGAGGACACACGTGTGGTCGAGAGTGCAGGGAAAGCACCGGAATGTAGCGGTCAGAAAGTCCACCCTAGCCTGATGCACAAGGGGATGATCAGGTGAGAAAGATGGTGACTCCTCTAACAAGTTTGAATGTGGATCGGCAAAAACTGTCAAAGTTCACGAGGAACTACATGGGAATACCCTACAAGTCATTGGAAGACTTGTGAAGCTATCTTGGTAGCAAATGGTCATGATGAAAAAGACTATTGGCTAAGAGCCTTTCCAGCAATGCTACAAGGTACAGCCATCAACTGGTTCACAGAACTAGATGCTTCATCCATAACTTCTTGGGATGTGCTCAGGAGGGCATTTGAGATTGAGTTTAAATTGTTATGAGACGACAATGAGATTGTCGCTGAAATTTATAATACCAAACAAGGGAAGAATGAGTGTACAAGCTTACAATAGTAGGCTCAAGGAATTGTTGGGCAAGTTGGGGAATCATGCAGCCGACAGGTTGAAGAAGAGGTGGTTCATCAAGGGGTTGATTCCCTCCCTACGTAATGTAAAGAATCGAAATTGGCTCTTCTTGTATGTTTATTAATAAATTTGAAAACGACTGCAACTTTTCTCAATAATATTTAAACTGGGCAAATTCCAATGATAATTCCTCCAAAATTTAATAATTCAATTCAATCAAATAATGTTCTGAATAACATTCACTATTTAAAATCACTTTTCAAATAAATCTGAAAATAATCACATAGCAAATAAATACCAAGCACCTGTACTTCTGCGAATTCCTTCATGTTGTTACAGCCACTTGGCAATGACCGCCCTCTACAAAATACAATACGTAATTGTACTAAACAATTCGTACAAGGTCTGCAAATGAAGGCCACATCTAAAGAATGGCCTAACGGCCCTGCTGGAATAGACATGACTTCCAGAATTTACTTGCGCCAATCCCCAATATACATCCTGATTGCTACCGCCGATTCCTACAGGCACATGCTAGGAATTTATGATGTTGACGCAACTTGGGAGGATGCAATCAAGCTACCCTAGAACATTCTCCATTAAATTTCGATCACAACACAAAGATGGTATAACACTCTTCAAATTCAATAATCCCTCACTTGCCAATTATTTTCGAAAATCATAAGAATAAATACTTCAGCCTTCAAATGATAAATTCCAGAATTACTTTGTGTTGTATTAATCAACACAATGTCATCAGCAAACTACGAACTTAAGATCTGCCCTTCACAAATCCGATATACAACAACACCGAATTGTGATCTCAGAAATATTCAGCTGTAAAATTCACCATCAACAGATAATGGCTCAAATTACGAGATGAGGAATCAATCCTTGAAACCCTAGCCAAGTTTATCTTCTTCACGAACTTCAATAAAAATGATTTCAATAATGGATGAGTAAAGTGCTTTTTCGAGTAGAATATATAGGTTTTTTTGGAAAAAGCATTTTACTTTATTTTTTCCACTTAATTGGCTTTTAATATATTCCCACTTTATAACATAAGTTATTAAATTAAATCAACATAATTTAATTTAATAACAACTTTTAACATAAAGCCACTGAACTGTCCAACTGAGATCAACGAACTTCTGACAAAGCCCAGGTCCAACTACCCAACCAAGAATAGGCACTACCCTATCAAAAATAGCCCTGCTAAAAATAGACTTACTAAAAATAGTAAATCTCTCAAACTGGAGATTCTCTGAAACTCGATCCTGAGACATCTAACACTCCATGCAGACACCCCTACTAATCCTGGCCATACCCAAAATACCACTTACTAAAAATAGTAAGTTGACCAAAATGATCCAAACGAAGAGCAGACCTGATAAGTCGAACCTCCAGAATGGAATCCCAATGCTGGCTCCACCATCTGACCCCCTCTGATTAGCTTGTGAGGGTCGTCAAACCAAGCTAAACCCATAAGTCTAAAAACGGGGACATTACAGTCCTCCCTTCCCAAGATTGCTTGTCCTCTATGACCAATAATTGTTCCTTCAAATCTTTCCCTGTCAAAGTTCTCTATGTAAAATCATCAAAGTGACCAAGGACTCCGCACAATGAATTTTCTTATTCTCTTCCATGTGTAAGCACACTTCCCCCATCAAAATCAATTGACTCACATGCCATCATTAGAAGGCGAGAAAACATTACATGATCAAAATCCATCTCTTCATTACACGTCAATATTGATCTCTAATCACCCACATAAAAACTTGAGTACCCATTACCTGAAGCCGCGATTGGTTCATTTCCATTGAAGATTACTCTATTATTATGATAGAATAGAACTATGTTTTATCTTATTTGTTTGTCCAATCTTCCTTTGTTGACTTCGTGAAATCGGATTCTATGATCTCATCAATGCGCTCATCTGTAATAGAAGAATTGCATGAATAATCATCTTCAAATTTTCCAGTGTTGAAAACAATTTCTTCTTCCCGTATTTCTTTGCAAGCTTCCTGAAATGATGGCAGAAGTTTATTGGTATTCGTGCATCGGTGATTAGGCCCCCAATTCCTTTTGCATGGAAAGCTAAGGATTTGTCTTCTCAGTTCATTTCTGCTGACTGCTTGATTTCGTACATTTGAAGAGTTCTTTTTGTTGGTCTCTGCATCCTTTTTAATTGAAAATTCATGATGCTCCAACAATTTTATTAGGTTCTCACCATAATTTTGAACATTTTGCTGCATTTTAATCAGACATTCTAAAAAAGTTTATTTAAGGACTTCATCTTTGTCTGACTGACAATCTGCTACAACTCTTAACCCGACAAGCTGGCAGGATCAAAGCAATACCATTGTAAAATCCCAATCCAGATTCGAGCCAATTTTTTAAAAATTCTCATAAAATTCAAAAAAAAATTGCTGACATTCCGGCAAATGGTTTGCTTGCAAGTTTGGATGTACAGTTTCAGATTTGCATAGAATGCTTAATTGTTTGCATAATAATAATTAACAATGACAAGTTCTTCCAGCAATAACAGTAATGCAATAACTGATGAATTTGCCAGACAAACAATCTTTGTCAATCATATTCAGAATTAATGATGTGCAAGAAAAATATAATATGCGCCTTGAGAACTTCACTCTTTTCTATTTTTCCACCTACAACCTTTCTACTCCCAGCAAGCAACCCATTCATATGCATCAGTGCCCAGCAAAGATACGCACAACACCTTGATCAACTACGTTCAGGAGTTAGCAGCAGCTTTGACAGGAAAGCAGCTTGTCTAATAACCATGGCAATGAAACATTTCCTTAAAATCCATTATAATTCTTCAAGCATTTGATCTTCACTTTATGACAGGTGCCCAATGAGAGTCTCATTTTAAATAAAGGAACTAACATGGAAATAAGTCACGGTTGGAATATATAAGAAACTGTAGAATTTTGCAGCATAGATCTAGCTATAAGAAAAAGAGAAAACAATACTTGCAGAAATAAAAAACAGAGCTGCACAAAATAAAAATATGATTGATTACATTGTGCATTTATTACAAGGCAAATCATGAGGATTTATACAAAGTTTAATCACCACATAACAGGTGAGTTGCACAAAATCCTCAATCACACTTTTTGGACTGAACATGAACAGCGTCTCCTCTGCAAATAACGGATTAGAACAAAATGTTAAAAAAGTGATTAGAAAAAATCACAGAGTGGAACTCAAGGTGAGAATTGGAGTTAGAATTCAACACTAACACCCCCCCTTAAGTCAGACTAAGGAGAACAAGAAACTAATGAAAGAAAAGATGCAGCTGAAAAATCCTATGTCAAGAAAATCGTGGACATCTGTCAAATGATAACCACCACAGTGTTGAATGAAGAGATTCCTCTGAAACCAAAATGAAGATCAGAATCAATCTGTATGAGTGCCTGCAGCGACACTACTCGAACCATGAACAGATGGCAAGAAGACAATAATCTGCATATGTGCTCCAAACAATGAATAGATGGCAAACAAAGGCAAAACATCTATCATTCAAGGATGCAGATGACACATAAATCTGTATGAGTGACTTTATCGACACTACTCAACTATGCAAGAATGAAGTGCTGGTTGAAAATACAAGTGTCAATTGTCTATACAACTGATCAATTATGGAAGCAAAGAACCATCAACACGAACAATAGAAAAAACCCTCCATAATGTTGAAAAGAGAGGCATGACAGGTCCACTGACCAGATGTCACTAAAGAGGAAAAGAAGGCAAGACCCATGCGAAGAGAACATGACCTTGACCCATCTTTGATGCAGAATTTGGTTGAACCTCTGTTGCCATAATTGTTGGATACAAGCCTCTACTTGTGGGCCAAAGCAGAATTTGTGGCATGCATTCGAAATAGATGAATGGCATGTGAATGACAGAGGCTGAAAATTTCATTCTTCGAACTCCGATGTTCTTTACCTGCAAAAGAAAAACATGCATTTCTCCTTCCTAGCACCTAAGCTCTGATACCATGTAGAATTTTGCAGCATAGATCTAGCTATAAGAAAAAGAGAAAACAATACTTGCAGAAATTAAAAACAGAGCTGCACAAAATAAAAATATGATTGATTACATTGTGCTCAAATTCATCTATTACAAGGCAAATCATAAGAATTTATACAAAGTTTAATCACCGCATAACAGGTGAGTTGCACAAAATCCTCAGTCACACTTTTTGGACTGAACATGAACAGCCTCTCCTCCGCAAATAATGGATTAGAACAAAATGTCAAAAAAGTGATTAGAAAAAATCATGGAGTGGAACTCAAGGTGAGAATTGGAGTTAGAATTAAACACTAACAGAAACCGCCAACTCTAAAGCAAATGGAATTATTACTCCCCGCAAGGAAACTTTCTTCCCACGACATAAAATATTTCACCCGTCAACTTCATATACTTGGTGCAAATATTAAATCGCCCAATATATGAAGCCACAAAATGTGATTTTAACTTCAACGCCCAGTCTTGGGAATTAGTATTTTTTTGCCCAGAAAACTATTTTATTTCCTCCACCACTCCAAGATGTACGAGTTCGATAATGGAAAACTAAAATTACTCGACCAGCTTTAATTATTTGTTACCAGTGCTTCTCAATAGTATTGCCCAAATGAATTAAATGAAGAATCTTTCTATAGTCACCAAAAGTAATAATGTTTATTTCTGGCAACAAAACATATTTATTCTTCCAAATATTTACCAGCCATTGCATCTTTATTCTGAAACTTACTTTTTTTTATTGAAATAACTCAGTCTGAAGATAAATAAATATTTCTGAAAGATAATTTTATTCTACAAATTAAATAAATGTCTGAGTGGCACAACCAAGGGGGTTTTGTCTAATTTTTAAAATCTCAAGAGTTTTCATCCTCCAGAACCTTCCAAATCTTCAATAAAATATTTATCTTCCCTGCACCAAAACATTTATTTTCTGTATAATTGTCATGATTATTAATCAACTAAAATTATTCTTCCCCTGAAGTCAATTTATTAATTATTAATATTAACTTTAACTTAACTTTTAGGTGATAATAATAATAACTCATTATCATTTAATTCCTCTTTCAGAAAAAATTTAACATTGGAAATCAAATTATATTTTATTTGTAAATTTTATTAAAAAAGGGACATTACATCTTCCCATTGTTGGACAATCCCTTTGCGAGCACTTTAGGGTGTTATCAACTGTTATCTATTTTCTAGAGCAAATCGCCCTTTCCCAGCAACTGGAGAATGTTTCAAGGTTTTGGGGTGAGTTTTGTGGCTGCAATCCCCTACAAAGTTGGCGCTCAGACCTATGGAAATGATTTCTGTTGACAGTTGATGGATATTGGTGTCAAAAAGGAAGATAAGAATTTTGAGGTCTATCCCCCCTACATTACCAGCGCCTCTGTTTTACTGTTGGAGAAGTTCTGAGTCAATTTTCCAGTCATTGGAGTGGGTATACATTGCTTGGAGTGGTTAGTTTCATGTCTGGACATATTATGAGAGTTTGGGTTCGTTGGAAGAATCTCTTTGGTCTTCTCGCTTCAATTGGAAATTTGTGTATGGCCAAGGAATGTCAAATTTAGCATTTTTGTTAAGTGTGCATTCTCTAGGCCTGGTGAAAGAAGTCTGAACAGCTCTGTAATGCTTCATGTTTAAGGTATTTTGGTGCATGTGGTTGTTGGTTTCATTGCAGTATCAGTTTCTGCTATTATGCCTGGTTGGATTGTCAAACTTCTATGAACGTTGTAAAATCATAAAGCTGATTTCGGAAAGAATGAACGTTGACACTAATTGTTTAAGAGCACAAGTAGGGAAGGCATACTAGTAGCTCTTATAGTTAATTTCTTGCACCTACAGATTCTACACGATACATCAGATTTTAAATTATTTTTTTGTTGTCTATATATATGGCTTGGTTATCTTTAGTTATTGTTCTGGTTTTTAGGTAGTAACGAAGTAACTGTAGAATCTGTTATTACACAAGGGTCAAAAAGTGGTCACATCAAAGTACACTCTTTCAAATATAAGTTATTGGGGGTACAAATAAATGACTATTGATACATGATATATTTTTTTAAAACTCTTAATTATTTTTTTTTCTGTTTTATTTAAATCAATAATTGAGAAGTTGAATGAGCAAGGAATAAAGGATAATTCCTCTTAAACTCAAAAGGCGAACTATGCATTTTACCAGTACGGTGAACTATGCGTTCTTGCAAGTGACGTACCGCTGCAGCATATCATGGGGAAGCAATGTTGACTTAGACATTATTTTGGTGTAAACTGCATGCTTAATAGAGATTAATTTAGTTCTGATATGAGCATTTATCGAATATTTGTAGAAAGATATTCCAATCAGTGCCATGTAGATCTCTGGTGAGAAATTCTGTCTTCTGTTGCAAATGAATTGGATTCTTTTCAGTAATGCTTTCATGTTCTTTAAATTATTTTTCTTTTGTATTCACTACTTTCAGATAAGCTTGTATTTTATTTAATGGTTTGACAATGTGCATGTTTCTTGAAAAAATTTGTAGCATAGAAGCTTTTGTTTTCGGATTGACATGGTTTATGTACTACTGAACAGGGAAGAAGATGCTGTGAGGTTTCCAACCACCTCATCAGAACAAACAACCCCACACGAGCAGCATCCTCTTTATATTGAGGAAAAATTGAAAGGTAAATGGAAGGAGAAGAAAAAATTGGAAGATGAAATCAAACAAACTTCAAATGCTTTAGCAAAAGCAAAGAAAAAATTTGAGCAGAAAATGAAAAAATTCGAGGAATATCAGGCTCAAGTTGCAGACCTAAGTTCTTGTTAAACCAGATGTTCTGAATTAGTATCATGGTTAGCTCTGTTACCTACGCCTGGTTTTGCAGGCAAACATCCTGATGAACTCTTATTAGCATTTGAGCATAAAGTCGGTTCGTCTTGATTCCAGTTCTCTTTGGGATAATGATGTGTGGTAGAACAAAATACAGATTATCATAAAATTAGATGATCTCTGGTCTGCAAAAGCAAGAATGTTTTGTTGGACAAAAGAAATGTCACATGTAACTTATAATCACATTAATCAAAATAGCTAACTGTTAATTTCGCGTCTCTCTAGCATCTACAGCTTTTGTATTTGCCCTAAATGAAACTAGATTACAAATATCGCACGTGGCTGCACTCTTTCTTCAGAGGCTTTCTACTATGGCAATACGAAGTGGACGTACAGGACATCCAGTTTTTTAGGAAGGATAACTAATGGTAATTTATTATATAATATTCTTAAGTAAAAATTTATTCCTTTTTAGAAACATGATTTTATTCATGTTATTTATATATTTTTTTAATATTGACAAAATACTTATGATTTTAAAATTAGAACTTAAATTAAAATAAATTAGATGAGAAATTATTTATATCTAAAAAGTTAAGATAAAAATGATAAGGATGTTTTTGAATTTCATAGTTGAAAGATTTTATTTTGTTAAAAAATTTCTAATATAATCATTTTCTATGATGTATGCACCTTAGCTATTTGTTGAACCATGGGATCATCTATAGGTTGTGAGTGAGTTGTAGTGGAGATGAACCTTCAAATAGGGCTAGTTTCCTTTCAAATTCACCTAAAATTGGCATATTCTACTATTTTGCAAAGAAAAGGGATGATGAATTTAAAATGACCTATAACTACTAAGGTTATGTTCCAAATTTATCTTTTTGACTTGTACTTTATTGTTTATGACACACTAACTCAAAAGCTCTATGTTTTGCACAATTTAAGGCTTTCACACTTATGCTCCAGTACTTTGCAAAAAAGATGCTTATATCTTCCTCTTTATCGAGAAGGAAGAAGTTTTTAACAACTCAACAGCCTATATTTGCATTTAGCACCAATTGTATATGAATGTGTTTTTGCCTATAGATATTTATCTAAGACATATTTTAAAATTCTCAAGATAAAACAAAAATAAAAGCATGCATCATTTGATTAACACTCCATAAAATAGTCCTATTGAAGGCAAATATGATCTTTATTGAAAATAAAGGTATTCTTACAACATAGTGAATTTGAAAAATCTTCTTGTTGCTTAAAAAATAGAATACATTCAAATTTGAAGAAATTGTGTTTGATGCAATATTTCTTACTAGTAGAATTCACATCAATTTCAACCAACCAAAATTTGCCTAACTAGCTTAATATTGAGTTTTAATTGTGCTTATGTAGCCTACAACCATCTACAAAAAGTTTGCAATGTGTACAACAAAGAAAAGAGACAAATGTCTTGTTTTGTGAACATGGTCACCACTATCTTGGATGCTTAGCTAAGTCATTTGCTATTTTCACTTGTTGAATTGTTGCTACACGACAGAAGTTGAAGGTAGGACTTAATGGAAACTTCTAAACAACAAACTAAAACACATATCTTACCAAGGGGGCACTTAGTTGTTTTTCAAACTCATATACTATGCGGTTTAGTTGGCCACAAAGCCACGAGTGCAGTTGATTGCTTGATCTTTGGTGGTTGCATGTGTCCTTAGATGCTTGGGAAATAGTCTTCAACTACACCAATAGTTCTCCAAAGTACCCTAGTTTTGTGTTGCACATTGCCTAACTTGTTCAAACAACTACCAAGTTGATAAGACAAATAATTATTTCATGTTTTAAGTTAGATGAGATTAAAAATGGTCATTAAAGACCCTCCCAACTGTGTCAAGGCTTTAAATTGTTGCACGGACGCTTGTATGCTTGAGGTGTTCTTATGCCATTGAAAAACACATAAAAGTCATCCTCAATCCCCTTTTACTGAGTGCTTATTCTTTATTTTCGAGATTGCTACACTTTTGTTATGGAACTTCGCCTCCATATCGTCATGTTCAAGCTCCAAACTCACATACTCCATATCATCCATGTATTTGTGTTAGTGCATTTTTTCAACCATACATAAATGACAAGAACACCTTAAGCCAAACTTATTGTCTTTTTGCTTTGAGGTGATTGAATTTCTTGTTGACTTGTGTCGTTTCACTTACTATGTCCTCTATAATGCTTGTTGTCCTTTATAGTGATACCTTTGCTCATTTCTTTTTCAAGAAATCTTTCAATACTTACCACAAATTTCCACCTCTTTCCTAGGTAGATTGTGTTCCCCTCTATTCTTCATATTGTTATTTATCTTGGATAGTGTATTTGTGTCTTAGGTCGTTTGCTACTTACCTCTTTGTCTACTATGCTCTTTTGTTAGGTATGTTTTAACCTCTCTTGGGACTACATGCTTTAGCAAGCAAGGTGTAGGATTTTTCTTCCTTTCATGCATTGTCTCTTGTATCCTTTCATTATAACTTTTGTGTTCATCATGTTGTCCATTTAGTGCTTTGATGTCTTCAAACACGCATAGGTTTGTCATTTGTTTCTAGTCCATTTGCTACCATGTATGCCTTACTATACCCCAAAAAATATATACACATGATGATGCCATTGATTCCATTTCCCTCTCTAGTAGTTCATTTTCATTAATGGATCATGGACATATTGTGATAATTAAAGAATTTTTGTTTTTACCACTAATCACATAAAGCAACTAGACCCTACACTATGAGCAACATACCTTTTCAAGGTGAAAACAAAAGATAGTCATTAATGAAAGACAATCCCATGTAATAATATTATACCATGGGGTTACTAGCATGAACCAAGGCAAATAAATATGCAACACTACAAACATGAAGAGACCTTGAAGTTGAACAATTTGAGAACATTTGTAATGACTTACTCGTAAAGTCTAGCTACTCTCATATAAGCATTGCAAAAATGAAAAACATGGAAAGTATCAATAATAGCTCATTGTGATAAAAACAAATAACATTATATATAAGAATAACACACTTCTTACTTGGATTGCCAAGTTTCCATTATGGATCTTGACGAACAAGATTGCTAGTCAAGGCCACGCTTAACCTAGTGATGATTACAAAATGAGGTAGAGTTGTCGCAGAAATTGGTGAGGTTCCAAATGTTTCTCATGTGATAGATAATGCTACTCTTTATCATTCCCTCAACCTCTCCTAATTACCTCAATGTCACCTCATTATTAGATTACTTCTCCAAAATCTATTCCTTATATCCCCTTTAGGAAAATTATTTGGGGAAATCTAGGTCGGGCCAGCACTCTACCATCATAAAATGTACTCTGGTATAACTCCAACATCATCTACATCTAAAAATGGTGTCTCATCCTCTCCCTTGCTATTCGAGTCACTCAACATGATCTCTATAATGGTAGTTCAAGGGAAATCACCTATCCTAATGGTTATAGTGTGATCAAATATACAAAGTTACTATCAAGGGTACTTGTTGGACCAGTTTAAACTAACACAACTCATTTGTAGTGGAATGACGTTATGATATGAAATTACTTACAACAAATAATTGGTCTCTTTCCACGTAATCCAATTGTGTCCTACTGCTAGGCCATGCATTAATGCCTCTAAACGATTGTCATAGGATATCGACCCTCGCTAACTAATTGATGGTCTATCTATAAAATAATAATCTCCATATCTAAAATCTTATACTGGAGTGTATGCATGATTCATTGATGCATCAAATGAGATTTACTAGGTGATGTGCTCAAATGTCCATACCTATAATAATGTGTGTGTGATAAGACTCATGGCCTCATGGTGGATGTACCATCTAAGATCGTGATATAAGTAGACAAACATACTCTTCCTCCATGCAAAACAATCAATTTCTACTCCATATCTTTGATTGGATGGGTGAGACCCTCATGTGGGTGTACACCTTACACATCTATGACCACTCATAGAGCCACAATGACTATCAAATTCTTAAAATAATGGGTACTATGGCATGTCCTTGCTACCACCATCATATCTAAATGTGACAACTAGTACTTGATGGAATCACCTAGCCCATTACATATTATTAAGCATCTCGTACAGTAACAAGTTTGTGATCCTCCTCAATGATAACTTGGTTGTCATTGATCAACAATTAGAGTATGCAATAGACATTTATCATGGTGATCATCATCTCCATTGTCAATTGATGAAATTTATAGGTGTCTACATCCCACCTCTCCATGAGTGACATCAATATGATCAAGTGGAATCACAACTCAAGCATAGAGAAGTTCAACTATAAGCATATTTTTCTTATGAGAGTTTGATTTTCTATAGTCAACTACTTTATATGGCTCCTTAGTAGGTTGAGTATAGTTCCCCATTATGCTTACACGTGGTAGAGATTTTTTTTTTTAAATCATTTCACTTCTATTCCTATGCAATTATTTTCTACACATTCTAAGCATTCTAAAAACATGAAAAATCCATATGCTTCTTGGACACTAGCATTCCATTTGGATGCCAATATCCTAGACAGACGTTATCACCCAAATGTTAGCACATTAGGTGCTATGCACTGTCCTAAGCTAGCACACCTACTAGATGCTAATGCGCATTATAGGCTCCGCAACTCAAAAATGCTAGAACTTTGACAAAAGCAAGGAAAATTTGTGTACTTCATCTAGCACCTTGCCCTCCTTCACCATTATTTTTGGCTCCTTAATCTTGTGTGGTCAGAAGTCATGAGGCATTTTTACTAAGAACTTTCTTTGGAAAATGAAAAATTGTCTTCATGAAAAAATGAAAAGTTTAAAATCAAATTTTGAATATGTAGTCAAATTTTTGCTCTCCTTTTGTGCAATTTTGGCTATGGGTGAACTAACTTTCTTTCTTTTGCCCACATGAGAGGTGGAAGAAACAAGAGGGAGAATGTATTCACCCTTCTTTATCAACTTTTTTTATAGGCAAAACACATTAAGCGTATAATATAATAGCTAAATAAACAATACATGTGGAAATGCATAGGTGCAGCCCCGCATATGAGGGGAGAGTACAAACTAATAAGTGGAGACCACGCCTTGGGTGGGGAAATTCACCAACCCTCAACACACCCAACAAGATAGGTATTACATGGAGTTTGACTCCGAAGGAGACAAAGACTACAAAGAAGGAGGAGGAGGAGGAGGATTAAGGCTAAACTTAGTGACAAAGAGAGCAAGCTTGAAGAGGTAATCCCACAACAAATAATTATCCTCAAGAGTAAAGAGTTCTTCATTATTGGAGTGGAAAATACTCATGGATGCATAGTTATCATTTTCCACAGACAACTTGAAGAGCTCCCACACCTCACCATCTTTTCCTCACGGCCTTCTTTGCTAAAGTCAACAATATGTGCAAGCTTGCCAGAGATTAAATGTTTGGATTGATGTTTTATGTAATGCCCACCCTAGTACTTTCATGTTTTGGACTGACAGGAACATTACCTTATTATTTGGACTATATGTTTTGTTATTTTAATTTCATGATGGGCCATGTTGAGCATATATTTGGTTAATAGAATTACTTTATGGAGATAATAAATGACTTGGCATAAGATGATGTATGTGTAGGGATATACTATTTGTGAGATGATTCATACTTGATTTATATTATTATGTTTATGATGGAGCTAACCCTACTAACCCCACTATGTTTGGTTGATTACACTGTCCGATGTGAGTGTAGGATGAGGAGAGGCAGTCGTAGTTACTGTTACCCAAATTAAAAACAAACAACATAATAGGCACTAGTAGAGAAGATTGCATATTTTAGTTGTCTATCTAACACTACCTTATAGGTTTTGTTGATTTGCATTCACTTATTACATTCATTTTTCAGATTTCATAAATATACTCTAAGTATTGATCAAACTGTTACATAATTCAAAATTCATCATTGATCATTACATTGTGCATTCATAAGAATGCAGTACAAATGTCCTTTGATTCATATTTCATGTTTCAATAAACAAAGTACATTGCAAATTAAAATAGAAAATTGAGGTATGGAATAGGGGTCCCATGCATTGCCTTGTGTTTGCATTTTAGTTCTGCTAGTTTCTGTCAGGTCTTCATCTGCATCTAGGTCACTCCCGAGTCTCCATCAGCATTCAGGTCCTTAGGGCAAGCATCTGCATGAAAAAAAAAAGAAGAAAACAACGGTTAGATCCTGTCGGATCTAAGCAATGCAAGAGAAGCAAATTACATACATCAGCAATCTATCTTTATCCACATCTCAATCTGAAATGATAAATGTAACAAGAAAACATAAACCAGCACTCACTATAAGGTAGTGTTAAAGGGACGTGTTTTTGAAACATGAAACCTTTCGCTTCTAATGTCTATTATGGTGTATGTTTTCTTTTGATCAGTCATGAATCTGAATGAAAGGGACTTAGTATGTTTTCAAACTGAGAAACCTTTTTCAGAGTGTATTTCATATTGATATTACTTGAAAATTAACAAGCTATTTTGCAGATAATAGCTGACTGGTTTACATTTTCAGTCATTTTTCAAGATACAAAACAAGCTGCTTTCCCATGCCAAGTTGCTACAGGAAGTTCCAGGTTGCTGATCCTAAAAGAATTAAATTGCTTTATCAGAAAGAGGTGCTGATTTCATGATTTACAGAGTACAATTTCAAACTTTCAAATGATTTAATGCTGAATATTTTAACAAGTGCTTCAAGATATCATCATAATTTGAATGTTTACAGTATGTCATTTCTAGGTGTCACGAACCCATGTTCGAACCTCAGTCATTAACATTCTGTCATTTTTTAGTGTCACGAGCCCATGCTCAAACTTCATTAACAAATAATAAACATTTTTCTTGTTGTACTTCATACTACAAATTGCCAAGTTCAGTATCAGAGGAAAATGTACAATACAGAGCTACAAGAACAGTTTCAACAAATGCTGGTTATGTCAACTTCAGAATGATAATTGATCACATTTTACAGTGCTTGTCAGAGAGTAAAACTTATTCATATTCAGAACTTCTGACAAGAGACATGTCAGATTTATAAATGTTGGAATGTGGATCAAATTCTGAAATTTGAACTTAAGTTCAAAAAAGTGCTTATGCTGAAGAATCAAATGAGAGAAAGTTGAAATTGCAAGCTAATCCAACTGATATCATCTCTACTGCTAAAATGGTGAAGAAACACGGGTCACTTATTTGCAAATATTGGGGATTGTGAACTCTGTACTTTTCAAAAGGGACAATCAACTATGTGTTGGAGGAGGTTTGAAGTTTGAAGGACATTTATGTTCTTGGTCTTGTGACATGTTCAATATTAGCAAATCATTGAATGGTTTTTGTTCAGTCTCCATATTCACATAAACTACCAAGTTATTAAAAGAGTATTATTCAAAAGATGGTAGCAAAGAGCTGAGACTCAAAGGTCATGAATCCACTTTCAGAACGATTAGCGGATGATAAATAATGACAATCAGTGTTCATTTTTTTTGGCAGTGAAGTCCACAGTTCAGATCTCAAACCCTTCATGAAGATATTTGAAAAATTAAAATAGAACAGTGTATGTGTTGACTTTCAGAATGAGGATGTGTTTCAAATCTCTCAGACTTTAAGTCACATTATTATTGCAAATAGTGCATGGTTTTAATGCAAACTTTTGAAGTATTCAATGCAAAAAATTTCTATCGCAAACTGAAGTTTCAAAACCCTCAAAATAGCAAGGCGGCAAGTAAAACAATGTATCAAAGTGTTGTTATCAGCAAGTGAGGGTTCGAACCTCATTTTCATGCAAAGAAAGGAAATATAAAAAATGGCAACAACAGTATATTGATATTGTTACAAACAGCAAGTTCGAATATGGAAACCCATTGTTTATGCAATAAAATGAAGCTATAAATGATGTTGAAAACCATGTTTGTATATGCTAAATCTGTTTGTGTATCAAACAAAAAACTTCAATACATTATGCAGAGAAAAGAGGGCATGTTTTTTGTGTTTTATCATTCAACAAAGATGAAACGGCAGTGCGTATACACTAACCAGCAGTAAAACCATGTTTTCAACAGAGAGGAAGGCACATTTTGTAAAAATGTTAACAAAAAGTTCAAATAGATAAAATACAGTGCATCTTCCTGTTGATCAATAGCTAATGAACAAAAAAGACATATATTATGCAGGGATGAAGCCACAAATAGTTCAGAAAAGGAGCCACATTTTTGCAAATAAAATGTTAAACAGAGAATAAAGATCAGAAAACTCACAATTTCATCAGATGTATGCTGAGTTCTTCCTATTTATTAGGGTCTGATTTCCTTATTTTTGCAAAAAGATTGATCAAATTCCAAGTTCCAAAAGTTTGAACATGCAGAGAGCTAGGGTTTCAACCCTTGTGTTATGCAAATAAAACTATTAGATGCAAGTGAATACGAAAGACAAAATGCCCAAAATGAAACCAAATATTGTTTGGAGTCCACGAGAAGAAATATCTAACAGAGACATTCAATATGACTACAGACAACAAAATGCCACCTTGCATCTCGAATATCACAAACAATGCCACCTTTCATACATCTTCTATATCGTATGGCAAGTGGGTTGTAGTCATGTCAACTCCCCATTTTGCTAGTTTTCACTTAGCTTTTTATAAGTTAAGAGATGTATATGTTAGGTTTTTAATGTTATAATCTTAAGCATCAATAAATATTAAATTCTTTTTAAATATTTATTTTCCTTTAAATAAATTTGGCATTATATATTGTAATAAGGATTTATTCCTTAATTTTTAGCCATTTTTATTTAAAAGATAAATGAAATTTTGGCATTATCATATTGTAAAAGGAATTTTTATTCCTTATTTTAGCCAAAATTTAGGGGAAGAAGATTGTTTTCTTTTTAGGTGGCATATAGGCTAAAATTTTGGCACAAATTGTGGCCAAATTAGAGCATTTTTGTAGGGGTTTTGCATTCCCGGATTAGGGTTTCTGAGCTCTCTTAAGGAAGGGAGATAGACTTTTTTGAGGGTCGCATGTGTGGGAAAGAGAGCCTATAGTGAACAGATTTGTTCTTAGAAGCTCAAAAGCCTATTTTGTAACCATTTTGCAGAGATTTTTGAAGGAAATATACTAGGTTTCAGCTCATTTTGTGTTCAGATTATCAATTCCTTTTCATCTTCTTTAGTAAGTGTTTTCAATTCTGATTTTGAATTTGGATGTGAATGTTTCATTGTTCCTTCTAGATTGATAAATCTGATCCATCAAACCTTATTAGAGAAACGTATGTTGTTAAGAGTTGAGTTATTTGTGATTAAATCCTGATAACTAAATTCATTAACCTATATGTTGAATAGTGTACCAAATCATCTGAATTTCATTGTGTGTTAGATCTAGAGTTGTTATTTTATTTTCTAATTTCTGATTCAGTCATTGGTGTATCACCTTATTTTATAAGTTTTTCAGTTCCCTTTACCCTTTTCCCATCAAGTTTTTCAAGTTAGTAAAGTGATAGCCAATATTTTATAGGAACCGGCCTAGAATCCGAAGATTCCTCTCTAATCATAGTCTACCCACAGCTAGGAGAGGTTTCCATTGTCAACTGAAATTGTTGTTAGCCTCATTGCTTGATAGAGGTAACAATTCTAATGCTGAACAGTTTTTGGCACGCCCGGTGGGACATACGAACTACTTCTCATTTCTGAGCTGTTGGATATATGGTGGTTTCAAATTTCAGTTACAGTTCTAAGTGTCAATTTTAATGAGCAGAACTCCTACCAGAGCAAATAAGGAAGGTTTTGTTTATCAAGAGTTACAATCAAGCAGAAGGGGAGGAAGATCATCTAGAGGTGGAAGAGCATTGCATGATTCCAGAGGTATTTCTTTGAATTCAAACTTCTCATCATTTGATAATCCTATTTTCCAATAGCAAGTTGCAAATTCAGAAGAACTTGAGGTTATCATTGAGGAGATCAATCTTGCCGAAGATCTAGACATTCCTAATCATACTGGGTCTGAATTTCCAAGTTTTGAAGATTTATGTATTAACAATTTTGCTCTTGAAGCTTCTACAAGTGGTGTTATAGTAACACCCCAGCATTTAAAGACTTATCAAAGGAAGGTAGTTGAGCCTTCTCAAAAGTTTGTTACACCGGCTATTCAGCAGCAAGGTCAACAGCAAGCAATGGCCAAAAAAATTTCATTCATTACATTCAATCAAGGTAGTCCTTTGAGGATTGCAAATCACAACAATGTTCCATTGGCTGCTCTTAAGGGATTGTCAACATTTACTGGAGAAGGACCAGTGACAGCTATTGAACATATCAGAGATGTTGCAACTCTATGCAATGTTCATCATATCACTGAAGAAGATGTAGCTTTGAAGCTATTGGCAGCATCGCTCAAAGGCAAAGCTCTTGACTGGTTCAGAACCCTTCCGGTAGATTCTATTGCTACTTGGGATGCTTTAGGTGAAAAGCTATCAAAGTTTTTTGAGGACAAATCTGATAACTTGTCTCTTGTGGAACAATTAACTACAATTAAAAGAGCACCACAAGAGGAGATGAGTGATTTCAACCTTCGGTTTCAGAAGACTTGGAATCGGATCCCTGCTACGGTAAGGCCTTCAGTTGAGTATGCATTCCTATATTATTTGAAGAGTCTTAATAGTGATATTTTTGTAATGATTCAATCTATGGGGGGTAATACTTTGCCTCAAGCTTTTGATACCGCTATTAGGGTAGAGAATAGTCTTGTTCAAGTAAGGAAGATAGCTCCTAGGCCTCCTATGCCTTTCTTTCCTAACATACAAGAAAATATGCCATTAGTGGTACCGCCATTAGTTGTTGTCCCGTCTTATAAGCCCTCGGAAATAGCTCCTGTAGCCTATCCAAATGAGTTGCAAACCATTAAGGACAGTCAGCAAAAAATTGAGAGTTTGTTACAGTCTTTTGGAAATGAGTTGGTAGCCCTTAAAAGGAGTCAAGCTCAGGTTAATCCTACTATCCAGAATTAGTTTCCTGGTTCTTCTTCAACACAATATCCTAACCAGTCCAATTTTCAGTCTAATAAGCAGCAATTTCAAGGAAATCCTAATGCAAATAGACAAAATTGGAACATGAGGCCAAATAGACAGTATAATCCAGCACCTCTTAATGCTATTAGGGATATTGTACCATCTCAGAATAACATTGCTACTGACTGGTGTTTTCCATGCAATGAACCACATGACCAGTCTACATGTTCTAATGGTATATTGAATCAAGCTCTTATGGTTCAAAATTCATTGAATTCACAACATAATATATCTGTTGAAGAGGTTCAAAATCAGGCAGATCCAAGTGTTGAAACTGGGTTTTTGAATTGGCAAGAGGAAGAATTTTGTGGATTTAATGAGGATACATCAATTGCAGCAAATACTAGAGCCAAAAAGAGAGCTCTTGAAGCAGATCAGTTTGCTGGAAATACTTCTAGTTCACCAGTTTCTATTTTGAAGAATCCAACAGTTGCTGCTCCTAAAGATCAAAATCCAAAAGGGGCTGATCAAGGATCACCTAGATCAGCACATGAGGTACAGTTTTCAGTTCCTTTTAATATTGTTGATACAATGAAGAAAACCAATGTTACTTTGTCTGCTTGGGACACTCTACATATTCCAGGTCAAATTGAAATATTGAAAGAAGGTTTATCTAAGTTGTCAAGCAATTCTTAGCAAGCTATCCAGTAGCAACCAAATGTAGTTATGGTTAATTCTAAGTCTTCAAAAGCTCAAGATAAATCATCTAAAGAGGCAAGCAAGCCTGTAAAAGTACAGCAGCCAGCAAATTCAGAGGTAAAGAAGGCTGTCAATACTGAAAAATCAGCAGTTTCAGCTGATCAAAAGACCTCAAATGTTCAAAAAACATCAGAGAAGGAAGGTAAAAAGACTCCAAACCAGAAGCCTCCTTTTCATGTTACTCTGATTATTGGTAATAAGCTAGTTCATAATTACATGGTTGATAGTGGTGCTACTAGTACAGTTATGCCAAAGAAAGTGGTTGATTCTCTGAATCTTAAGTACGAACCTCTTGAAAAAGGTGTAGTACAGCTTGATGGTATTGTCGTTAAGACTTTAGGAGTCATTAAGAATGCAAGTTTGACACTTCAGTCATGCCCAATTTTTTCCATTCCACATGATATCTATGTGATTGACCTACCAGCGTACTTTGCCATATGTTTATCTAGGGATTTCATAGCTAAGATTGATGGTTACTTTTCATCTGATTGGTCACATCTATTTTTTAGAACAAGGTATGGTACTAGAGTGACAATCAAGTCTGAATCCTTGTCAAAAAACCATATAGAGCCATATAATCTCAGTCCAATCAATGCAAACTGCATAAACATGGATCAAGATGAGATTCCTGAGTGTTCATCTTATAATACTAAAACTGAAGCATATCCAGACATTGTTTTAGATGAATGGGCTTTCAGAAATGCTCATAATGATGAATCATTTGATGTTGGATTCAGAAACTATATGATGTTTGAGTCTGATTATGTTATTCCTAATCTGGTTAAGGGTCAAGAATCTAAATCTAATGAGTCTAATCAGCTTTGGGATCTATTTTTTGATGGTTCAAGGAATAAGGACGGAATTGGTGCAGGAGTTATGTTAATATCTCCTGATGGAGATAGATTTTATGCTGCCTATAAGTTAAATTTTCCTCGTTCCAATAACATAGCTGAGTATGAAAGTTTAATCTAGGGATTAGAATGGGCAAGGCTGAAAGGTATTAAGTGTCTCAGAGCTTTTGGAGACAGTGAGCTTATTGTTAAGCAGGTGAGAGGCCTTAATACTGTGAAAAATGATTTATTAAAGATGTACAAGTCTAGGGTATCTGATATGCTAGCAGAATTTGATGCATTTAATCTGATTTCAATTCCTAGAAGAGAAAATCTGCATGCAGATAAGCTGGCTGGAATTGGTGCTCATGCTGATATAATAGAAAATAAAAGACTGATTTCTGATCAGTCACATGTTAAGATAATTGTCAGGCTTTCTATACCTGATAATGATGCATATTGGCAGGTTTTCAATACTGATGAGCATATTTTGAGTTTTTTGACAAAAACTAATGACTTTTTAGTTCCTAAGGACAGCAAGAGTAATCAGCAAATTGAAGACCAGATTATCCAGTTGAAGTCCAATAAGTTGCCAAAGGGACTAGTCAACTTGGAATCCGCTTTCAATTCTGATGATTAGTTCAGAAAAGGTAAAACCAGCTTGCTGGTTAAAGAAGATCATTATGAGGAAGTTGAGATTTTTAGAGACAAGTGGTTGAAAGTTGGTAAGATAAATTCTCCTAAGGAAAAAGAGTTGTTCATTGATCTTTTTAGAGAATTTAATGATGTTTTTGCTTGGGACCATTCTGATCTTAAGGGCTTTGATCCTCAGCTCACTCAGCATACTATAGAATTAGAACCCAATGCAAAACCTATTAGGCAGATACAAAGGCCTATCAACCCAAAATTGGAGCCATTAATGCTCAAGGAGTTAAGAAAAATGTTAGATGGTGGCATTGTTTTTCCTATTAAACACACATCTTGGGTTTCTAACTTAGTTCCAGGTAGGAAGAAGAATGGTGAGATTAAACTTTGTGTAGATTTCAAAGACCTCAATAGGGCCTCTCTAAAAGACAAACATCCACTTCCTTCTATGGAGCAGATTCTGCAATATGTTTCAGGATCAGAGAAATTCTCTCTTTTAGATGGATATTTTGGTTATAACCAAATTTTGGTTAAGGAATCAGTTCAATATAAAATAGCTTTTACAACAAAGTGGGGTACTATGGCTTACATGAGAATGCCCTTTGGATTGTTCAATGCTGGGGAAACCTTTCAGAAGGCCATGGACATGGCCTTTAAGAATCTTATGTACAAGTTTGTTTTAGTCTACCTTGATGACATTACTATTTACAGCAAAGAAGCTGGTCAACATATTGATCATTTGAGACAAATCTTGCAAAGGTGTAGAGAATTTGGAATATCCTTGAACCCTAAGAAATCTATATTTGCAGTTCATGAAGGAAAACTTTTAGGTTATAAGGTTTCTAAGGAAGGAACAACAATTGATCCTGAAAGAATTCATGCAATCCTTGAGCTTTCACTGCCTAAACATAAAAAGGGTTTGCAGAGTTTCATTGGAAGGATTAATTTTGTAAGGAGGTTCATTCCAGATATTGCAAATTTGTTGAAACCATTGACTTCTATGCTAAAAAAGGATGTTTCCTTCAGCTGGACTGAAGAAGGGAATAAGAATTTTGAGCTGATCACGCAAGCTCTATCTTCAACTCCTACTCTAGTTAACCCAGATTTTACTAAAGATTTCATTTTATATGCTTATGGTGCTACTGATACAATTTCAGCTATGCTGGTTCAAAAAAATGTTGAAGGACAGGAGCAGCCAATTGCTTTCTTCAGCAAAGGCATGGATGACTACGAGAAAAGGTACACATTTGTTGAAAAACATGTACTTGCTACCATTAAGGCATTGAAAAAGTTTAAACATCTGATTGCTAGTAACAGAGTGCAACTAATGGTTGCACATCCAAGTGTAAAAGAGTTCTTACTAAATAAGGATGTAAATGAAAAGCGTGCTAGTTGGATAACTAGAGTGATGGAATATGACGTTCAAATACATGTTACCAAGCTGGTAAGAGGGAAAGGCCTTTGTGCCCAACTTGCAAAAGAAGAGGAAAGTGTTAAAATTCCTAATAAATCTAAAAATTCTCAAATTGATGCTATTCTAATTTTTAATTCAGCAACCCGGTTATCTGATATGACGAGGTATCTTCAAACTGAACTATGTCCAGGTGATCTTAATAAGGCCAAAAGAAGGTACTACAGGTTACAATCTATCCCTTATGTCCTTATTGATGGTGTTTTATATAGAAAGGATTATTCTGGTATATTTCTAAGATGTGTTGATACACTAGATCAGAACAGGATACTATCTAAATTTCATGATGGATCATGTGGTGGTCACTTTAGTCCTAAAAAAATAGCATGGAAAGTACTAAGGGTAGGCTATTATTGGCCTGATTTGTTTAAAGATGCTTATGCTTGGGCTAGGAAGTGTCAGAAATGAGTGTTATTTGCAGGTAAACAAAATTTGGCTGCATTGTCATTGAAGCCTGTTATTGTTGATCAGCCATTTGCCAAGTGGGGAATGGACTTCATTGGTCCTATTCACCCTAATTATAGTGCAAGCCATAAGTGAATTTTGACTGCCATGGATTATTTCACAAGATGGATTGAAGCAATTGCATTGAAGGAAGCTATTGGACTTGTTGTTCTAAAGTTTTACGAAGATATAATTACCAGGTTTGGGGTTCCTCAATCAATCATTTCTGATAATGCTATGACTTTTATTAGATTATCTATTACAGAATGGGTTGTTAAGAATGGAGTTTATCTCAATACTTCATCAAACTATTATCATCAGGGTAATGGTCTTGCAGAGTCTACTAACAAAAACCTAATAAGGATTATCAAGAAGATTCTGCAAGAAAATAAGAGAAATTGGCATTCAAAATTGAAGGAAGTCTTATGGCTAGATAGAATTACACCTAAATAGGTCATTGGGAACTCTCCTTATGTCCTGGTTTATGGTAAAGAAGCTAGATTGTCAGTGTCTACTGAGTTTCCAGCATTGCAACTTGCTGATCAAATGCTTTTATTTGAGGAAGAGGACCCATTAAAGCTCAGGTATGTGGATTTACTACAGTTGGAAGAAGAGAGAAGGAAAGCCTTGGACACAATGGAGCTTAAACAAGCTCAAACTAAAAGATCTTTTGACAAGAAGGCTAAATTCAAAAATTTTAAGGAAGGAGACTTGGTTCTTTAGTGGGGTGTTTTAAAGAGTAGGCTAGGGCAACATGGTAAGTTTGATAATTTTTTGTCAGGCCCTTTTGTCATAACAGCCTGCAAAGAGAACAATGCTTTTCAGTTGTCCACAACTGAAGGAGAAGAGTTGCAGATTCCAGTTAATGGAATACACCTCAAGCTTTGCTTTGAGGGATAGGTTTGTTTAGTTTTCACTTTTAATAAGTGTTGTCCCAGCACCAGGTCTTAGGTTGTTTTGTGTCTAAATTCTAGGTTGCATTTTGAGTCTAGTTATAGATGCATTTTCATTTCAATAAATTGGATTCATGGTTTAGTTTTCCAAGTTTTGTTTCCCTAGGATAAGTCTACAGGTCGTGTCTAGCAGGCAGACATCCAGCAGAAGTTGCCAAAATTGTTACCCAAATTAAAAACAAACAACATAATAGGCACTAGTAGAGAAGATTGCATATTTTAGTTGTCTATCTAACACTACCTTATAGGTATTGTTGATTTGCATTCACTTATTACATTCATTTTTCAGATTTCATAAATGTACTCTAAGTATTGATCAAACTGTTACATAATTCAAAATTCATCATTGATCATTACATTGTGCATTCATAAGAATGTAGTACAAATGTCCTTTGATTCATATTTCATGTTTCAATAAATAGAGTACATTGCAAATTAAAATAGAAAACTGACTTATGGAATAGGGGTCCCATGCATTGCCTTGTGTTTGCATTTTGGTTCTGCTAGTTTCTGTCAGGTCTTCATCTGCATCTAGGTCACTCCCGAGTCTCCATCAGCATTCAGGTCCTTAGGGCAAGCATCTGCATGAAAAAAAGAAAGAAAACAATGGTTAGATCCTGTCAGATCTAAGCAATGCAAGAGAAGCAAATTACATACATCAGCAATCTATCTTTATCTGCATATCAATCTGAAATGATAAATGTAACAAGAAAACATAAACTAGCACTCACTATAAGGTAGTGTTAAAGGGATGTGTTTTTGAAACATGAAACCTTTCGCTTCTAATGTCTATTATGGTGTATGTTTTCTTTTGATAAGTCATGAATCTAAATGAAAGGAACTTAGTATGTTTCCAAACTGAGAAACCTTTTTCAGAGTGTATTTCATATTGATATTACTTGAAAATTAACAAGTTATTTTGCAGATAATAGCTGACTGGTTTACATTTTCAGTCATTTTTAAAGATACAAAACAAGCCGGTTTCCCATGCCAAGTTGCTACAGGAAGTTCTAGGTTGCTGATCTTAAAAGAATTAAATTGCTTTATCAGAAATAGGTGCTGATTTCATGATTTACAAAGTACATTTTCAAACTTTCAAATGATTTAATGCTGAATATTTTAACAAGTGCTTCAAGATATCATCATAATTTGAATGTTTACAGTATGTCATTTTTGGGTGTCACAAACCTGTGTTCGAACCTCAGTCATTAACATTCTATCATTTTTGAGTGTCACGAGCCCATGCTCAAACTTCATTAACAAATAATAAACATTTTTCTTGTTGTACTTCATACTACAAATTGCCAAGTTCAGTATCAGAGGAAAATGTACAATATAGAGCTACAGGAACAGTTTCAACAAATGTTGGTTATGTCAACTTCAGAATGATAATTGATCACATTTTACAGTGCTTGTCAGCGAGTAAAACTTATTCATATTCAGAACTTCTGACAAGAGACATGTCAGATTTATAAATGTTGGAATGTGGATCAAATTCTAAAATTTGAACTTAAGTTCAAAAATGTGCTTATGCTGAAGAATCAAATGAGAGAAAGCTGAAATTGCAAGCCAATCCAACTGATATCATCTCTACTGCTAAAATGGTGAAGAAACATGGGTCACTTATTTGCAAATATTGGGGATTGTGAACTTTGTACTTTTCAAAAGGGACAATCAACTATGTGTTGGAGGAGGTTTGAAGTTTGAAGGACATTTATGTTCTTGGTCTTGTGACATGTTCAATATTAGAAAATCATTGAATGGTTTTTGTTCAGTCTCCATATTCACATAAACTACCAAGTTATTAAAAGAGTATTATTCAAAAGATGGTAGCAGAGAGTTGAGACTCAAAGGTCGTGAATCCACTTTCAGAACGATTAGTGCATGATAAATAATGACAATCAGTGTTCATTTTTTTTGGCAGTGAAGTCCACAGTTCAGATCTCAAACCCTTCATGAAGATATTTGAAAAATTAAAACAGAACAATGTATGTGTCGACTTTCAGAATGAGGATGTGTTTCAAATCTCTCAGACTTTAAGTCACATTATTATTGCAAACAGTGCATGGTTTTAATGCAAACTTTTGAAGTATTCAATGCAAAGAGTTTCTATCGCAAACTAAAGTTTCAAAACCCTCAAAATAGCAAGGTGGCAAGTAAAACAATGTATCAAAGTGTTGTTATCAGCAAGTGAGGGTTCGAACCTCATTTTCATGCAAAGAAAGGAAATATAAAAAATGGCAACAACAGTATATTGATATTGTTACAAACAGCAAGTTCGAATATGGAAACCCATTGTTTATGCAATAAAATGAAGTTATAAATGATGTTGAAAACCATGTTTGTATATGCTAAATCTATTTGTGTATCAAACAGAAAACTTCAATACATTATGCAGAGAAAAGAGGGCACATTTTTTGTGCTTTATCATTCAACAAAGATGAAACGGCAGTGCGTATACACTAACCAACAGTAAAACCATATTTTCAGCAGAGAGGAAGGCGCGTTTTGTAAAAATGTTAACAGAAAGTTCAAATAGATAACATACAGTGCATCTTCCTATTGATCAATAGCTAATGAACAAAAAAGACATATATTATGCAGGGATGAAGCCACAAATAGTTCAGAAAAGGAGCCACATTTTTGCAAATAAAATGTTAAACAAAGAGTAAAGATCAGAAAACTCACAGTTTCATCAGATGTATGCCGAGTTCTTCCTGTTTATTAGGGTCTGATTCCCTTATTTTTGCAAAAAGATTGATCAAATGCCAAGTTCCAAAAGTTTGAACATGCAGAGAGCTAGGGTTTCAACCCTTGTGTTATGCAAATAAAACTATCAGATGCAAGTGAATACGAAAAACAAAATGCCCAAAATGAAACCAAATATTGTTTGGAGTCCGCGAGAAGAAATATTTGACAGAGACATTCAATATGACTACAGACAACAGAATGCCACCTTGCATCTTGAATATCACAAACAGTGCCACCTTTCATACATCTTCTATATCGTATGGCAAGTGGGTTGTAGTCATGTCGACTCCCCATTTTGCTAGTTTTCACTTAGCTTTTTATAAGTTAAGAGATGTATATGTTAGGTTTTTAATGTTATAATCTTAAGCATCAATAAATATTAAATTATTTTTAAATATTTATTTTCCTTTAAATAAATTTGGCATTATATATTGTAATAAGGATTTATTCCTTAATTTTTAGCCATTTTTATTTAAAAGATAAATGAAATTTTGGCATTATCATATTGTAAAAGGAATTTTTATTCCTTATTTTAGCCAAAATTTAGGAGAAGAAGATTGTTTTCTTTTTAGGTGGCATATAGGCTAAAATTTTGGCACAAATTGTGGCCAAATTAGAGCATTTTTGTAGGGGTTTTGCATTCCCGGATTAGGGTTTTTGAGCTCTCTTAAGGAAGGGAGATAGACTTTTTTGAGGGTCACATGTGTGGGAAAGAGAGCCTATAGTGAATAGATTTGTTCCTAGAAGCTCAAGAGCCCATTTTGTAACTATTTTGCAGAGATTTTTGAAGGAAATATACTAGGTTTCAACTCATTTTGTGTTCAGATTATCAATTCCTTTTCATCTTCTTTAGTAAGTGTTTTCAATTCTGATTTTGAATTTGGATGTGAATGTTTCATTGTTCCTTCTAGATTGATAAATCTGATCCATCAAACTTTATTAGAGAAACATATGTTTTTAAGAGTTGAGTTATTTGTGATTAAATCCTGATAACTAAATTCATTAACCTATATGTTGAACAGTGTACCAAATCATCTGAATTTCATTGTGTGTTAGATCTGGAGTTGTTATTTTCTTTTTTGATTTCTAATTCAGTCATTGGTGTATCACCTTATTTTCTAAGTTTTTCAGTTCCCTTTACCCTTTTCCCATCAAGTTTTTTAGGTTAGTAAAGTGATAGCCAATATTCTATAGGAACCGGCCTAGAATCTGAAGATTCCTCTCTAATCATACTCTACCCACAGCTAGGAGAGGTTTCCATTGTCAACTGGAATTGTTGTTAGCCTCATTGCCTGATAGAGGTAACAATTCTAGTGCTGAACAGTTACTTCTATGGGAGATCCACACAATGTTGCACTCTCCCTCCTTATTTGTCATTGTTTCTGCATATATATATATATATATATATATATATATATATATATATTAGTGTACTTAGTTGGTGTTGCAGGATGCAGGTACCAGGCATCAATTCCACCTAGCTACATAGGTCTAAGCGTGCCTTCAAAATCTTCAAACTATTGTTGTGTGTATATTTTACTAAGTTACTCTCAAGGGATTATTGTTGACTTAGATTCCTGTTTAGAAGGTCGCCTTAGTTGGGGGTGTGTGCATGTGTGTGTGTGTGTGTGTAATAGAACTATATGTATAGTATATATGTATATGTATATGTATATATGGGTGCACACAAATATACCTATGCATATATAAATAGTATAAACTATGTGTTTTACTTGCAAGTATAATTGTACTTTTATGTTTAAATAATGGTTATTAAATAAAAATAATAATAAAGTAAAATAAGGTTCCTTTTGGTAAAACTAGCTACCTAGGAGTTCTGAACCCGAGACCTCCTAGAAGTTAGGCTAGTTTGTTTCCAATTGGGCTATGTGAGTTATTTGAGAATTCTGATGCTTCTATTTTAGTTATGGTCTTCTTTTGAAGGATAAGTTAATAAATTAATAAAAAAAAGTTTTTATAGTTATTTACAGGGTTTGTTTAAATAAATTAACCAACTATAGTAGTTGGATTAGTTGCTTCCCATAAAGCAACTCCTCCAACCATATAGTTTGCCATTAAATTATTAGAGGAGGAGTTTGGGGAGATTAGAGAATATGGAGAAAATTGGGAGAATTCTGGAAGTAAATAATTTTGGGGTTTCTTGTTGTATTTTCATTTGATAGCTTTGGTTGTGAGGGGTTTTTGGAGATTCTCGGAGGAGTCGAGAATATTTTTTCTTAGAAAGATTGGTGAAGATTATCCTAGAAGGAAATCATCACTCAAGTTTGGAAGGCTGCTATGGAAGTGGTCAACTTTGGAAGGGATTCTCTACAGGACTCCAAGTAGGATCTGGAACTGGAAAGAATCACCTTCTTGTATGTGTGAATTTGTGTGTGTGTATTCTAGAAATGAATAGTATGTTCTTGTGCTTTTCCAATATTATCTGGTTATAAATTTTTATGGATTATATTGTTGAAAGAACATATTGTGTGCAGGAAGTTTAATGCAATAGTTTATTTGATTTCCTTGTCAAATCTCTTTCTGGAAGTCTTCTGATTGTTCTTATAAATTTTATTTGGTGTATATGTCTATGTATGTGTGGTTTAGGAAGGTTTAAGGAAGTTGAGGGAAGGTTAGGAATGATTAGGAAGGTTGGTAGTGAGTTTTCCCTTCCTGTGGATTATGCAAATTTAGATTTTCATTTCTTGGTTTTGATATTTTGTTTATGTTTTAAGCTAAATAGTGTGTTGAGGAAGTGTTTTTATGTGGTACTGAGGTACCTAAACTAGGTATACCTCAGGGAACCTTTCCCAGGCACTCTCCAAACTTCATGTTTTCAGTTTCGAGCAATTCTGAGCAATTTTGTGACAATTCTCGTACGAGAAAACAACCCTGAACCTGGTTACTCGTACGATTTTGGGTGTATACTCATATGGGCCTATGGGAATACTTGTATGGAACTATGAAAATACTCATATGGTACTTATGGTGTCCTAGGGGTCCAGTTTGGCCATTTTTGGGCTTGGGGTTGGGCATATGACTCCTTCAATTGGTTCCTGAGTCTAGTCTGCAACTTTTCACACCTTTGTATGTCCATCCCTTGCTTGGATTGTGTTATAATGTTGTTTTTAATGTTTTTTGGTACTTGGCATTTTTCTTGGTAATCATTTGTGCATATTATAAGGCTAGGACTCATCCTGAGGGCCTGAGAGCACAAGAGAGTTCCCTAGACCTATAAAATAAACAATTCGAAGTACATTATTATTTCTTTGACTTTTGTTTGGGTAGGGGACTAGGTACCCTAGGTGAGTGGTTCACCCTGGGTGTTGTAACCCAAATTGGTTTCTAGATGATCCTATGGGTGAGTCTATAATCAAGTGATAACTTTAATAATTAACTTGGGAAAGGGGGATTCAAAAGATAATGAAAAACATGTAATGTAAGTCCATATAGACCTGTCAGAGTATCGAGACCATGGGTAACTGTCAGGGTGGATCCTTCACATAAAAAGGGGACCGGGGTTACATGGTTGCCAGGGAGGATCCCAATATATAAGTTGTGTGATGACACTCACCTAGATGGTATGCTAGAAATCTAACCTTTCTGATTAGTATGATATATTTTTTAAGCCTTTTCTTTTGGTTTCAAGTGAATTTTTTGTATTGCCTTATCTTTATTTAGGACTTGTGAGTACCTTTGTTCTATCTCCTAGCACGGGGGGTGGAACTTCACCAGTTTTTTTGGAAAAATGGTCAGCGCTCCCCTCAGGATTCATGACATGGCTTAACCACCTCTTGTGTCTTCTATAATTCTAGTAGTTGTATCGAGCATTAACAAGTCAATCTTTTGGTGCAACGGCAACCACTACTTGTAACAAGTGGTATCAAAGCTTGGTCACAAGTTTGAATCCCCTCGTGTAACGTTGAGGGGGAGATTGTTGAAAAAATAGTCAGCACTCCCCTTGAGATTTGTGACATGGCTTAACCACCTCTTGTGTCTTCTATAAGTCTAGTAGTTGTATCGGGCATTAACAGGTCGATCTTTTAGTGCAACGGCAACCACTACTTGTAACAAGTTTCACATGGTTGGGTGGTAAATATCTTTCAAGGTATTGTTCGTGGTTCATTTCTTGGCTTGGATTTAATTTATGCAGTGAAGAAGACTTCTCATTTTGTACCATATACTATTTGTTATGCAAGAATGTAAAAAATCTCTTTGTAAGCCTTTGAGCCATTTGTTGTAATTGTAATTGAAAAGACAAAGCAATGTAATCAGGGACAGATAGATTTAGGGGTTTTCAAGGGATGTTTTATGTAAGAATCAAAAGTTGTATTAAAGAAATGTAATCTTGTATTCTTTCTTTTATCTCTCCTATGATTGAAATGAAAAGTAAGATTTCATATGTGAAAGCTTGATTATATATTGTAAAGGCTAGTTATTCAATGTGTAGATAAGAAGGATTGAAAATGGAGTAGAAAGTAAAAGATATAGTCATTTAGTTAAGAATGAAACATTATGTTCTTATCTTTTCCTTAATTTCTAAAGAATGCAGAGTAGAAGAAAAAGGAAATGAATCCAATTAGTTAATTAATGGAATGCAATGTTTTTTATTTGGTAAATGAATTCAATAAGGGAACCTTTAAGGAATGTTATTTTGGTAGATATAATCAATGAAATGTTAGTAGTATTAAAAAAAAATTGTTAGTTGTAATTTTGTACTTAAGACCTGATTCCTTATGGGTTCCCTGACAGGGACATTACATTTGGTATCAGAGCCCTGGTTGCTACACTGGGAGCTCAAGGGTATATTTATGTTTAAACTTAATCTCTTCATCACATTGAATACTCAACCAACTAGTTACCTAAACTTATGCTATACCACTCTTCCAGGATGTCTCTTGTCACTCGCAGAAGAGCTAAGGAAAGAGTTCATGAACCTTCCTTTAGATCTCATCCAAAGAGATCCCATGGGGAATATGAGGGAGAACATAATTAGGATAACCATAGGAATGAGAGTCAAAGTAAGACTTAGAAGGGGCCCAATTAAGAAAACTTATACAACAACTTTTGCAAAGACTAGACACCCTCAAAAATAGAGTTAACTTTGAGGAAGGAAATCAATCTCATCACCAAGATAGGGAAAGGGATAGAAGCCCTAAGAGAAGAAAATCTATGCCAGAATCTAAGGATGGGGATACCTCTCACCTGAGGGACTTACTCAAAGTCAAGGTACCCCTTTTCTATGGAAATGAAGGGGGATCCATAGCAGAAACTTGGTTGTTCAACCTTGAGAGATGTTTCTCTATGCACCCTTTTAGCAGTAATGTCAAAGCTAGGTGTTCCATTATGAATCTAAGGAAATTTGTGTCTACCTGGTGGCACATGGAAGAGGACAAACTGCAAGTCACCATTAATACTATTTCCTAGGAATTATTCCTAGAAAGCTTTAAGGATATATTCATGTCCGATCAATGGAGACAAGAAAGGGCAGAAGAGTTTCACCACCTTAAACAAGAAAACATGACGGTGGAAGAATATGAGAGGAAATTCTATGAACTTAAGCCTTTCTCAAGTTAAAAATATGATGACCCCATTCTTGTACAACATTTCATAAGAGGTTTGAATGACCATTTCTTAGGAGATATGGCAGTTCTAGAACTCACAAATCTCTGGGATGCTATCACTAAGGCCTTCCTAGTTGAAAGAAAAGTTAAGGATAGGGTGGCTATTTCGATGGCCAGACTTTTTATGCTGGATTAGGTTCTTGAGGAAATTTTGACCAAGGGACTTCTAACTCTAAGAACCAAAAATCCTCTTATAATAGGGGACAGAACTTCCAAAAAAATAAATTTTAGAATAATAACCAAGGCAATGGTAAGTTTCAACAACCCCAGAACTGCAGCAATAATCAGACCTAGCAAAGGGTTCCTCCTCAACCATCCCAAAATTCTCAAAATTTCAATAAAGGGGGTTATTGACAATCCAACACACCTCCTGCAAAGAACTTTGAAAGAAATATTGGGTGTTATTCTTGTGTACAGCAAGGACACATCGTAATTCATTTCCCTCAGCACACTAACTTCACCAATCAAAACCAGGCAGCGTCAGAACCAACTGTGGGAGATGTTGGTTGGTCTCATGGAGTATTTACCGCAATAGAGCATAGACAAGATGCCCACCAAAACACAGCCATAGACACTTCAGGTTCATTAAAGGGTAAACCTATTTCTATCCTCTTTGATTCAAGAGAAACTGACTCCTTCATATCTCCTTTAATAGAAAAGTGTGTGCTAGCAGCTGTAGGGTAGGGAGTTAAGTGGCAGGTAGAGATAGCCTCTAGGGCTAAGATGACCACATACTTGTGTGTTCAAAATTACAACTTGGGATTGGGACCTTTCCCTACCAATTTTGATCTTCAAGTAATTCCTCTTGGATCTTATGAAGTTGTCCTAGGAATGGACTAGTTAGTAGCTCATAAAGCTAGGATAGATTGCATAAAGAAGTTTTTTCATTGCATAGATTATTTTGGGAAGCATAAAACTATTGTTGGAATCCAACGACCTATATCACTTCGGATGATATCAGCAATGCAACTCAAGAAATGTATGACAAAGGGATGTCAACTCCTTGCAGTCTCTTTTAATAATGTTAAAAAAGAAGATAGAAAAAATACTTGATCGCCCTTTACTTCAAGAGTTTGTTGATGTCTATCCAATAGAGATACTAGGAATGCCCCCTAAGAGAGACATTGATTTCTGCATAGAATTGGTACCAGGTGTAGAACCCATCTCCAAAGCTCCTTATCACATGACCACTCAAGAGCTCAAGAGCTAAGTGAGTTAAAAGTGCAATTAGAGGAAATCTTTGAAAATGGCTTCATCGAACCAAGTGTGTCACCTTGGGGAGCTCCAGTTATCTTTGTGAAGAAGAACGATGGCTCACTTAGGTTGTGCATTAACTGTCGTTAGCTCAACAAAGTAACCATCAAGAATTGATACTCTTTGCTAAGAATTGATGACCCATTTGATCAAATGAAAAGAGCCAAAGTATTTTCCAAGATTGATCTTAAGTCAGGTTTGTGTGCTATAATTGTGCCACACTTCTATGAATTATTACATTCAAGAACACTCAAGAATGAGGTCTCAAAAATCGATCCATAGCTCCCTAGGCATGGAGTGCAAGGGTTTTAAGAATGCTCTCAGCTAGAGCTATTTAGCCTATAACCTTGCTAGTAAACCATGCAATGGGAGATTCAATAAAGACAAGGGCAAGAATGCCAATATCCTCAAGAATCAAGAATGAAAATGCAATGCAAGCTAGATTAAGATGAATATGCGAGCTAAGCTATGAAAATGAAAGATGTAAGTATTACAAAGCCTCCTAGTTAAGCTAGATGAATTAATCTAAAGCATAAAGGAAAGCTAAGCTAAGAATGCCATGATAATGCAAGAAGTGAAACTATGACAACATGTAGATGCAAAAGCCAAGAATGCTCCAAATCTTCAAAAGCTCCAAGATGACCTAGAAAACCTGCAGCATAACATTAGCATAAAAAGTTGGGGGTCTAGAATGAAGAAGAGAGCTCTCCTTTTATAAGAAATGAGAAGGAATGGACCATGGAGATTAAGAGGCAAAAGATTTAATCAACGGTGGAGCTTGAAGAGGGAGCAATCCATGTGCACACATATCCTCCAATGAGAAAATAAGAGTTGACTTTTGTGTCCATATGAGACAAAAAGTGTTTTTTTCCCTTTTTATAAAATAAGAATGATGCTTTATTTGTGCAACTTAGGATAAGAGGAAAAGTGGGGGCTTTTATTTAATAAAAGGGGAGGAAATATTCTTTTTAAATAAATAAAAAATTAGGATAAAATAGTTAGCCCATAGAAAATAATTGAATAAATGATAGAACTAGGATTTGATCAAGAATAATCAATTTATGATTTAGCAAAAGGGGCTAATAGTCTAGATGACCATTTTTAGGTGATTACATTTGCCCCTCTTTGACTAATGTGTGATTGATCTGGGAACACATGCAGTCAAAGAATGAAGTTGAAATGTGAGATCGATTTGGGATCACAAAGCAACTCAGATCAGCCAAGAAAGTAAGAGATAGCCAAGAAGGCAAGCAATAGCATTTTGACTCCAAAGAATGAAGTGCAGAAAAAAATAGCAAAGCCTACATGGTCAGCCTGGTAGCAACAGTATTGAACACTTAGAAAAGAGATAGCCAATAAGATATGATGTGTTTTCCCCCTCGGGATCGAAAGCAAAATCTGGTAGAGGGAATGCAAAAGCAAGAGCAACATGATCAAATCACTAGAAATCATAATCGAAGAAAGAGAATAGAATAACCATCAAGTAGTGAAGATATGCCCCACACATGGGACACTGGGCACGAACCTATCCGTCCCTCAACCCGTAAACACCACAGAGAGGGGATTTGAACTTGGGATTTGAAAGTGAATGAAAGACTGGAAGTTGAGAGAGATGAGGATGAAGAGGTGAAGAATGCCCCAGTGAAGATCGAAGGATCAGGCCTCAAAAGGTTAGCCAATTGCACGAAAGAAGAAGAAAGGTGAACACGGATTTTGGTTTTGATCCCGAAATGAAGAGAAAATGATGGGATATGAAAGACAAGAAGCGAAAGACATGATAAGGAAGAAGCGAAAGGTGAGTGTAGTTGATTAACAAGTCCACGTAAGATGAAAAGGAGAGATCTCTCCATATGCAAGATGAAAAACTAAACTAACATGAACCTAAGAATGCAAGCTACATGAAAAGTGGTTTACTTGCAAGGTCACAATGCTAATAGACATCTAATATTCATCATCGAGTGTTATTGGTAGCATCGCAAGATCATATAATACACACTAGCATAACTATGTGGATCTAAATATGATCTATATCAGATAGAAATGTGGAAATCTCACCTAGGCATCAAAGACATGTAGGTCAAGATGACTAGTGCTGTGAGATTACCTAAGTTTGATATAGCAAGATTATGCTCGCATCAAGACACAAGAAATTCAAGATGACTATAAGCACGCACTCGCATAAAATAGTCAAGGATAATACCTTGTAGATCCCAATGTCAAGTGGAACAAGCATAAATGCTAATGACAATAAGGATCAACAAAATATACCCACAGGCAGAAAGAAAATAAAACATGTTCTCATTCCCTCAGTCTTCTAGCTATGCATCATTGAAAATGATCATAGGGGGAGAACACTCAGCAAAGAAATCATCATAGACAGCACACAAAGAAATAAAGCCAAGCTAGTCTCAGTGAGTCAAATGTTTAAGTGCGTGTGTGTAGGTCATAGAGTCAAACTTTAAGTATTGCATCTGTCAATGAGAAATATCATATCATACTAGACTATAGGGTAGGACATCTAATAAGTGTTAAGAAACACTCGACGCTAGGGTAGTGTTGAAAAACACCATTGGGGTGGTGTTGAAAAACACCATTTGCGAGGTGCCTAAGAAACCCAGACGCACAAAGAGACTCAAGATAAGCTTAAAACAACGTATGCCCCCTAGACTAAGACAAGAGTCAATTCCAAGCTAGGAGAGGCAAAGTGAGAAGTGGAGCGAAGGAGCACCATGCAAGACTGATAGACATAGATGCAGAGGGTCTCAAGCAGTGCCTATTTCCAAGTTTTCACCACTTGATAGATTTATTGCAATTTTATTTTTTAGGACTTTTTATAATTTTTTTGTATTTTTGCTACCAAGGCACCTGTTTCCAGGTTTTCACCAAGGCACTTTTTCTATTTTTTTTTATTTTTTTAATTTTTTTAATTTTTTTGGTGAGACATCGAAGTGCCTATTGCTAGGTTTTCACTAGGATGCTCTTTTTTCAGTACTTTTTATGCTTTTTAGGATTTTTTCAGCATCATATATGATTTTTTTTGGTATTTTTTTCAGGATCATAAAGTATGTACAAAGAATGCCCCAGACATAAATGAGCATCAAGAATCTATTTCCTCTGATGTAGAGAACTGATAGGCTCTAGGTCCAAATGTTGTAGTTGTGATGATAGGAGGTCTCAACCAATTTGACCAATAATAACCAGCCCTAAGCAATGTCTAAGCTAGCGGAGGATCGTTAGAATGTGACCCACATATGCCATCGTGGATTTCAGCTAGCACTTTTTCTGACTCCTCTATTTCTAGACACTTAAGGAGAGTTCTGTCTAGACCCTTCGTATACAAGTCACCAGAGACAAAGGAAAAGTGTAAGGGATGGTGGGAAGAATGGCGTGGTGGATTTTCAGGAGGAATATGAGGTGGAAGACATGAAAAGATGGTAGGATTGTAAGATTTGTGAGCAGGATAGCGTAATTAGTCCATCAGGAACTTGAAGTGAAATTTATGTTTTTTCATTCATAAGATTGATGTCGAAGTAACCAAGGCATTAGCAACTTTGTTCTCAGCTCTAGGAATGGGCTGAAGTATAACAGATATGAGATAATGCTTGAAGTAGTGTACCATTTTTTTGTAGAGAATCAGCTTGTCATCTTTTATTTGAGAATCATTATTTTTTAGCAGATATTTATTTTTACTTTTTTTAGGTTCGTATACCACCACAATGTGGTTTTCACCATCTGACCATTGCTCTTTTCTTTTGACTTGATGATTGTGATGCTTGATTGTTGATTCAATCTTTTTTGTTGCTAGTTCGCTGGTGGAAGAAGTAATACGTGTTGATGCAAGATGAAATGAAGTGAATAGTTCAATAACTTCTCTGGTGACAAGAGAAGTTGAGCCTATAGGGTAAGCTCCAAAAGCGTTAAGATCTAGACTTGTCATAGAAGGACCAACGTAGTCGACTAAGGCAATACGGGGAACAAACTCATCAAATCCTGCACAAGACTCATCAACTACGTCAGGTTGATTACAAGAGGTATGAACTACATCAACATCCATATCTATCATGGAAGAATCTTCTGGAAGAGGCTTAAGATGTTGAGAAGTAGAGATACTCATGTCATTATGTGTGAGATCACCTCTTTGTAGCAGTCGCGCAATGTTGCGACATTGTCTATCATAGTTCAATGATTCTTTAGGCACATAGGTTCTAGACATAGAGGCCTCAGCCATATCATCAGTAGATATACGTTCTTCTCCCCAAAGAAGTGAAGTAGAAGGAAGATCATCTCCCATTTGAGCCATAGTGTGTAGTGGTGACTCATCTGTATCTGTGTTTGAATTACTGAGCATGGGAGTATTCCTGGAATAATCAAGGAGGGCATTTGTCGTACTACCCTCATCTTCTCTATAGATCCACTCTTGGACAACTTGTTCTTCTCTTTCTGCTTCTAAAGGAATGGATGAAGAAACAAAATTATCAAAGACCGTCATAGCAGAAGTAGAAGGCTTCATCTTATCAGACAGTTTCCCATATGACCTAGGAGAAACAGGTATAGAAGAAAAAGAATCCAACGTATATTCACCCATACCAAGGCTCATCATCTTAAGTGTTTTCTTAGCATCAACTAGAGATGTACTAGGATCAGCAGAAGGTTCATTGTGAGGAACAAATGTTTCAGTAGTAGCAAGAGCATTAATAGCAATAGTATGATCTCTAGGAATCACAACTTTAGTGCCATTGTATGGAAATTTGATGCACTGATGATAAGTGGAAGGAACAGCCTGCATGTCATGGATCCAAGGATGACCCAAAAGAATTTTATATGCGAGTGGGATGTCCAATACTTGGAAGTTAATATCTTTCATGACAGGGCCCACTCGGACAGGCAGCGTGACAAGACCTTTGGAAGATCTTTCCACTTCATCGTAAGCTTTTATAGTAATCTTCTTCTTAGGATCCACAACAAATTTTGACAAACCCAACTATTGTATGACATTAAAAGAAACAATATTTAACCCTACACGATTGTCTATCAGGACTCAGTAGGCGCGGGTGTGGTAGACTAGAACTTCGATGTGTAAAGATAGATTATGAGGGTGAGCAATAGATATGTCATCTTCTGCAGAAAAGGAGAGAGATAGCGGAGATGAAATGTGGTTGACCATAGCCTGAAATCAATCTGGATCAATGTCATTGGGAACACGTGTTGTACATAGAGCCTCATCAAGAATCTCTCTATGCAAAGGGGATAACCGAAGCAACTCAAGGATAGATATCTAGGCTGGTGTCTTTTGCAAATGTTGGACAAAATCATAGCTAGGGATGGCTGAAGGAGCCACTTGTTTGGAAGGCAAAGCTTGCTTGGGATCTTGTGCAGTTTTAAGGACAATCTTGGCTTGCCCCCTAGTAACAGAATTCAGTGTCTCACTTTAGGAAGATGACCTACCACATGTTTGCAAGACCAACTTTGGCTTACCATGACTGACTTTATTATCATCTTGAGACCTTAGCATTAGAACACTCTCAACGGGCTCTATCATGTTGATCACAGGTGTATCAAAAGTATATGTATAGTTGATCTTAGCATCATGATTCTTCTTATGTGCTTGAGAGGTTTCCCCCTTGTCATGCTTAGGTAGAGGATCTTTGGAAGCTGTGTGATCAGAATTTTTAGTTAAGCCATCAGTGGAGATTGTGTTGTTATCAATGAGGTCTTGAATATCATCCTTAAGCTTGAAACAATTGTCTGTCAGATGTCCCTTGTTTTTGTGATAATGGCAGTAATGATCCTCTCTCCACCAATCAAGCCTATTTAGCGGATCCCAGTTACCAAGTTTATCAGGAAGTGTAAGATATCCATTGTCAACCAAAGTCTTAAGGATCACATCGTAAGGTTCTGCCAACTTGGTATAGACTCACTTTCGAAATGACTTCTTAGGATTATCTTCATATTGAGGTTTAGGAGCACTATGAGCATTGGAAGCTTCTTGTTGTTTTTCTGCATAGATAGCATTGGAGAGATTGAAAGTAGGCTCTTTAGCTTTAGGAGTGTCAACAACCCCATCATTAACAACATACTTGTTTCTATTCCAAGGCTTATTTTTGTCCTTGCCATTGTTTATAGTATCTTTATTAATAATAATATCCCCCTTTCTAATGGCCACATCCTCAATCCTATATGCACTTTCAACCATGTCATTGAAAGAGGAGAACAGTTGTTTCCTAAGATCATAATATAGCTCAGGCACTAGAGTGTTGACAAAAATGTCAATCTTTTCTCTCTCGAGTAGCTAATGAGGATATCATGAATACAATGACCTCCAACGTTGCAAGTAAGTAGCAAATAACTCTCCTTGGTTTTGTCTCAAAGCACCAAGATCTATCATGGTGATAGGCTATTGGATATTGTATGAATATTGTTGTGTGAAGTGCATAGCCAACTCATCAAAAGTCTTCAAGGGAGGTGTCAACTTTTCAAACCATTCTAAAGCTTGTCCTCTAGTTAAGCTTCGAGGGAATAATCATAGCAAAAATGTGTCTTCATGAAGGAAGTCCATGCTATGAGTGTAAAAGTGACGCACATGGTCATGAGGATCACCATTTCCATCATACTTGTCATATTTGGGAACCTCAATATCCCTAGGAAATGAGACCATGTATAGACTTTTATCAAAAGGAAGAGCACAAATTGATTCTACAAAAGAGACCTTTGGAGGCTCTCTTTCTATTGCCATTTGGGTAAGGCATTGATTTGTCTGACGCAGTTCTTCCTGAAGGAATTCCAATTTAGTTGGTACTCTTTGTTGGACAATTTGTCTAACATCATAGCTGGGAGGAAGCTTGTATCCTCTAGAAGTCATATATTGAAAATATTGATCGCCATTACGCTCTAAAAGCTTATGCATCATTCGTTGGGAGACCACATCTTGTTCAAATCTCATAAGATCCTCACTAGAAATCTCATCATCAGCCTCTGCCTCATGTTGAGAGGGAGGAGGTCTAGGAGGTGAAGAAGGCATACCAAAAGTGGGTCTTGGAGGAGATCTTGGTGGCATGTTGTTGCCATTGTTGCTATTAAAAAGAGGTCTATGCTCATAGTTACTAGTCTCGGGTTGCTCATAAGACATTCCTCTATAAGCCATGCACCTAGCAGCATCCATCCTTTGTTGATTGTGTTCTTTGTCTAAGCATGCTTGGTTATCCTTATGCTCAAAGTGTTCTTGCAAGCATTGAAATTTTTCTTGTTCAGTCAAAGTGAGTGAGACACTGTCTGTGTTTTTGGGGGTCTTGAATGTGGAAAAGAGGAAACCTCCTTTGTACCATGGGGTAGCCTTAGAATCCTCACATTTGTTAGAACTAGAACTATTGCTGCTAATGGGTGCTCATGAGCATCTAGTTGGAGAAGGTAACTGTGTATAATTAAATGGAGGATGACTCTCCTACTCAAACTGAGACCGAGTTGTAACCGGCATGAAAAGAGATGTTGGTCGACTAATAGAATGAGACAAAGTTTCTCAAATTTGAGATAAGAAAAGCTAATAAAGATCACTTGCCAAAGTAGAACAATAGAGAGATGGCTCATCAAAATTGCTCAAGCACTTACAAAAATCAATTGACTAAAGCCGAGTAGTGAGCAAGAAGCTCAATAAGCAAGTAGCTAGAGAGGTAATTGAGGTGCGACAAGTGATCAAGAGTAGCATTCGTTAAGCTCAAATCCAATAGTTTTAGCTCATTTGTTTCAGTCTAGAACAAATCTAAGCATGTAGATAACAAACCAACTTCAGGTAAGAACAAAAAAAGACACTCTACAATATGTTGAAGTGCAAGTTAGCAACTTCAGATTACAGCAATGACAGGATAGCAGTAATGACCCAGGCGATAGTTCTCAGGCAAATAGGGCGATACTCCTAAGATAGAGCAATACTTCACCTTATACCAGGCGACAGACCTTAATATACCAGAATGATAGACTTCAGGCAAAGCAAGTGATAGGCAACAGGTGCGAACTATCACGTGATATTTCTTAGCAAAGCGCATGATACTCTTGCAGATTTGGGTGATTCTTTGACCAATGAGCATAAAAATCTCAATTTTGAAGCATTTTGATCAAGTTCAAAGGTTGGATAGTGCAATTTATCAGTTTGAAAAGCAATAACAACAGACAAAAGATAGGTTTGCAAACAGTATAGGATCAAACATGTCATAGAACACTTGAAACAAGGGCAAAAGCAACCTTGCCAAGACAAGCACTTGTGATATCAAAATGAAAAATTTTATGAGTGCTACCATTTTGTTGAATGTTGAGAACGTTTACACTGGTATAGCACAATCGAAGACAATTCAAGCAATTAATACCTAGAAGGACAAGGCTCATTACTTAACAACTTGGCCCACAACTTGATGCTCCCTTGCCTCACACCAAGTGGTTTCCCACAAGAGATATTGGCATTGTCATGGAAGTGTCAAAAACACAACCAAAGGAACACATATGGTGAGTGTCTTGGGGTGATCCGAGTAAGTCCACTTGGATCAATCCTTGCACCAAGAAGCTAAGCGGAAAAAATAAGGTGGCTTCTAACTAATGGTTCATAGTAAGGGCTTCCATTCATAACACGCCTCTTGCTCTTCATAAAGGACTAGGACCTCGCGGCCTCAAGAGTACCTTAAGCATTCTTGCTCAATGCTTTCCCCATAGTCGCAATCCCATGAGCTACTCACATCAAGCGAAGACAAGTGTTATGTCTACCAAGTTTTTGTGTCCTTGATAGCCTTGAGATTATAGTGGGTTGGAATAGCTCAGTATTAGCTTGTCCCCACTTGGGTCGTTCCTCTTGATTGCTCAAGAGCAGGCCCGCTAAAGGATTCTAAATCTAAACAAAGAGTAGATCAATTTTTGAGGTTCAAGGTTTTTGGTTCACCATAAGGGTGAAGAGCATACTCCCCTATCTCAAAAAAATTTTCCAAACACACCAAGCAAAGAGTTCAATTACTCTCTTGCTTCCAAAATCTCAAGATGGGTCAAGATTTTCTAGTTCACCATAAGGGTGAAGAGCATACTTCTCCTACCACCTCAAAATTCCTTCCACAAGATATTATGTTCCTATAAAAATGAAACAACTAGTAATTTCCACATTTGAAAGGAAATAAACACAAGCAATTTTTTTATTTATTTTTATACTTTTGGGCAGCCCTACAAAAACCATTAGTAGCCCTTTTAGCATGTGTTCTTTTGAGAAAATATTTCAAGCAATGAGAGCACACCTACAAGCACAACTTGTTAGCCCCACAATGGTTAGCACATCAAAAATTCAATAATAAACTACAAATAAACTAAAGCTAAATGATGATAAAAAATTCATAAAATGAAAGACAAAACAAGAGTGTTCTGCCCCATGGTGGGCGCCAAAAATGTGTGCTATAATTGTGTCACACTTCTATGAATCATTACATTCAAGAACACTCAAGAATGAGGTCTCAAAAATCAATCCATAGCTTCCTAGGCATGGAGTGCAAGGGTTTTAAGAATGCTCTCAGCTAGAGCTATTTAGCCTATAACCTTGCTAGTAAACCATGCAATGGGAGATTCAATAAAGACAAGGGCAAGAATGCCAATATACTCAACAATCAAGAATGAAAATGCAATGCAAGCTAGATTAAGATGAATATGCGAACTAAGCTATGAAAATGAAAGATGCAAGTATTACAAAGCCTCCTAGTTAAGCTAGATGAATTAATCTAAAGCATAAAGGAAAGCTAAGCTAAGAATGCCATGATAATGCAAGAAGTGAAACTATGATAACATGTAGATGCAAAAGCCAAGAATGCTCCAAATCTTCAAAAGCTCCAAGATGACCTAGAAAATCTGCAGCATAACATTAGCATAAAAAGTTGGGGGTCTAGAATGAAGAAGAGAGCTCTCCTTTTATAAGAAATGAGAAGGAATGGACCATGGAGATTAAGAGGCAAAAGATTTAATCAACGGTGGAGCTTGAAGAGGGAGCAATCCATGTGCACACATATCCTCCAATGAGAAAATAAGAATTGACTTTTGTGTCCATATGAGACAAAAAGTGTTTTTTCCCTTTTTATAAAATAAGAATGATGCTTTATTTGTGCAACTTAGGATAAAAGGAAAAGTGGGGGCTTTTATTTAATAAAAGGGGAGGAAATATTCCTTTTAAATAAATAAAAATTTAGGATAAAATGGTTAGCCCATAGAAAATAATCGAATAAATGATAGAACTAGGATTTGATCAAGAATAAGCAATTTATGATTTAGCAAAAGGGGCTAATAGTCTAGATGACCATTTTTAGGTGATTACAAGGTTATCATCAGTTAAGAATTCACGAGGCCGTCATTCATCATACAGCCTTTCGTACTCAGTATGGACACTATGAATTTTATGTTGTACCTTTCGGTCTCACAAATGCACCTTTGGTGTTCATGAGTCTCATGAATGGGGTATTCAAGACCTTCTTGGATAAATTTGTCTTAATATTTTTGGATGATATTTTGGTGTACTCTAAATCAATGGAAGAACGTGAACAACACCTTTGACAATTATTACAATGCCTTCGTGAGAGTAAATTGTTTGCAAACTTGGAGAAGTGTGAATTCTTCCAAATAGAAGTTAAGTATCTTGGTCATGTTATGTCAGGGGAAGGCATAGTTGTTGACCCTGCAAAGATACAAGCTATAGTAGAATGGCCAACACCCACCAACATCTTAGAGGTCTATAGTTTCACAGGTTTAGTTGGATATTACAGGTGCTTCATCCAAGGATTATCCAAGTTAGCTCATCCTATCACTTCCTTACAAAGGAAGGGAAAGAATTTTATTTGGATGGAGAAATGTGCAGAAGCCTTTCAGATCTTAAAGGAGAAACTAACCAGTGCCTCAATTTTGGTAGTACCTGACTCCACTGAAAATTTTTTGGTTTGCACTAATGCCTCCCTGGAAGGTATAGGGGCAATGTTGATGCAAGAAGGAAAAGTTATTTCTTATGAGTCTATAAAGATTAAGTACCATGAGCTTAACTACCCTAGCATGATTTGGAGTTGGCAACAATAGTTCACACTTTGAATCATTGGAGACACTTTTTGTTGGGGCATCGGTTTGAATTACACATTGATCACTGAAGCCTTCAATACATATTTACGCAGCCAAATCTTAATGCAAGGTAGCACAGGTGGATGGATTTTTTATGTGAATATAATTTTGAGGTCAAATATATTCAAGTAAAAGAGAATGTGGTAGTAGATGCTTTAAGTAGAAGGAGACGTGAATTGTCCATGCTCTCTCTTCCTACCAATTTGAGAAGTCATATTTTGTAGACACTTCCTTCAAATACTTTGTATCAAGAAGTTAAGGCTGAGATAGAATTAGGAAGATCCTTAGAAGGAAGGTTCTTAGGCTATTCCTTAGAGTCAAATGGGCTATTAAGATGATAAGGCCGAATCTATGTACCACTTTCAAGTGATCTTTGAAAAGTTGTCATGGTGGAAGCTCATTGTGCTTCTTACTCAGCTCATCCAGGGGTTAAGAAAATGCTTTTAGATTTGTGATAGTTATACTTTTGTTCAGGTATGTGGAGAGATATAGCAGGTTTTGTGGCTAAGTGCTTGGAATGTCAGAGGGTCAAGGTCGAGCATCATCACCCAATAGGCCTCCTTCAACCACATTTGATTCCCAAATGGAAATAGGATATGATATCTATGGATTTTATTGTGGAACTCCCAATCACTTATCGGAGATGTGATACTTTCATACTCATAGTGGATAATTTAACTAAGGTAGCACATTTTCTCCTATACATTCATCCTATACTGCCACCTCAATAGCTAGAGTCTTCAGTAGCTAGAGTCTTCATGAAGGATATAGTCAGGTTACACAGGGTTCCTAGGAAGGTTATCTCTGATAGAGATTTGGTATTCACTTCAGAGTTATGGACCTCATTGTAACATGCCTTGGGAACTCAGCTGAACTTCAATACCGCATATCATCCAGAGACTGATCATCAAATAGAGTGAGTTAAGCAGGCTCTTGAGGACATGCTTAGAATGTATGTGATGAACAAACAAACCCACTGGGAAGATTATGTGTACCTAGTGGAGTTTGCATACAACAATGGCTATTACAGTTCTATTAGAATGTCACCTTTTCAAGCTCTTTATGGTCGCCCTTGTCGTACCCCTCTGATTTGGGATCGCTTAGAGGAAAGGGTACTACTTGGCCCTGAGATGTTACAAGATATGGAGCAGTAGGTACAAAACATTAGAGAGCACCTTGTGACATCTCAGGATAGGTAGGAGAAGTATGTTAATGCTCATAGGATTGATAGGCAGTTTTGTGTTGGAGACAAGGTATTTTTGAGAGTCCTCCCGCGTAAGAGCCCTATTCTTTATGGAAAAGGTTCTAAGTTGGCACTAGATTTGTGGGACCATTTGAGATCCTTGAGAGGATATGACCAGTTTCTTATCAACTTGCTCTACCACCTAGCCTCACACATGTTCATGATGTGTTTCACGTATCCATTCTTAGAGAGTATATTCCTAATTTAACTCATGATTTGGATTGGAACACTTTACATGTAGAGGATGGGCAGCTAGCTTTGGAGCTAGTACGTATACTGCAATAGCAGACCTTGACCCTCAAGGGTCGCAACATAAAGAAGGTAAGGGTCCTATGGGATCCCAATGATGAGACTATTAGAATTATTTAATAACAATTGAGAGGGGGGTGAATCAGTTATCCTTAGGTCCAAATGTACCAATTGAACTTTTTAGTACTTCAACAAACTTAGATCTAATCAATAATTCAACTCTGTCTCTATAGCATATATTAGAAACATATAACATGTAGTCCATTGTCCAAAAGTAATTAACTTGCAAAATATAAAGATTTTAATAACATTCACATCAAAATCATTCACACAAGTATAACACCAAGATTTATAGTGGAAATCCAATTTGGGAAAAACCACTTTGTAACATGCTGCTGATTTTCACTCTTCTGAAGTGAGCTCTATGAGAAATCAACCTGGTTAAAGGTTTATAAACATGCTATTAGGTGTGACCCTATTAAAATATTTAAAACACTCTGTCAAAAGTGGCATGGTTAGAGGAGTTAAGAACATCCCATTAGAATGCCACCTTGATTAAAGGATTTATACAATGACTGTTAGGTCAACCTTGATTAAAGGATTTAGACTGATACAATGGTTAGAAATTAACAGTAGGTTCTGATCTAAAAAACATACAAGTCACTTTGCAAATATAGATCCACTTCGCACATATGCTAATTTACTGACTGACCTTCATTTCCATCTCCATCTCCGATCTGCTCATAATTCTCTTCAAGCAATCACCACAACTCTATTCAGCTCTTCACAGCTTCTCCTTCAGCCTTCTTCTTAGAATTATCAATCAATAACATCAACCTCTTCCTCATACTCTATAACCTCACAATTAGGTTATCCTTGTACCTCTTTGATCAGGTAGATCAATCTTTTATTTCTTCATCTCCTCCGTAGATCTTAGGTTTAGGTCAAATTCATTAAATCCTTCCATCATTATGTTCTTCATCTTTTCTTTCTTAATACATCTCCAAACTTCTCTTTGAATCCATAAGAAAATGATTTACCATGCATTAAATACTTCATACAATTTATTAATAATGTCAACACATTTTACATATCCCAAGAATTCAACTATGTCAGCTGGGATCCTCAATTCTTTCTCCAAATGTAAATTACTGACACTCAGTCAATATTGTGTTCATCTCCTTGGTCATCGTCGTGTATCTCGTTCATCACTAAAAATTGTCTTCCTTGGTAAACACTGTCTTTGCTCGGTAATTTCCTATCGCTTGGCAATTACTAATGTTTGGTCAACACTAAATTTATTTGGCATATACTAGTGCTCGGTCAACACTAACATCACTCAACTTAAACTAGATTTCTTTACTTTTTCAAGGTTAAGCCTACATTTTCAGTCTTTCTTCTTACTAGATAAATAACACATTATCTTGTTAATGTGCCAACTAATCAAGTACCCATTGAAGTATCACATAACTCAACCTTTCCTTAGGTCCACTTGTTATCTCCTCTTTTCAAATCCTCTTCATCAATCAAAAGATATGGTACTCTCCTAGATAGAAACTATCTTACCAGTTAAGGTTTGACATCAATGACAATATAACAATTATTTCAATTGTTCCAACAAGGACCTCAGCCACTTGGGAGGATGCTAGCAAGCTCAGAGCTGCATACCCATACTTGTTTGTAGGCTTCCAGGAATAAGCCTAATTTTTGGGGGGAGAGGATGTAATTCCCACCCTAGTACTTTAATGTTTCGGACTGACAGGAACATTACCTTATTATTTAGAGTATATGTTTTGTTATTTTAATTTCATGATGGGACATTTTGAGCAAATATTTAGTTAATAGAATTACTTTATGGATATAATAAATGATTTGGCATGAGATGATGTGTGTGTAGGGATATACTATTTGTGAAATGATTCATACTTGACTTATATTATTGTGTTTATGATGTAGCTAACCCTACTAACCCCACTATGCTTTGTTGATTACACTGTCTGATGTGAGTGTATAGGATGAGGAGAGGCAGTCGTAGTTACTCTTATGAGACATCCACACAATTTCGCACTCTCCCTCCTTGTTTTCCATTGTTTGTGCATATATATATATATATATATATATATATATATATATATATATATATATATATATAGACACACACACACACACATGTTGGTGTAATCAGTTTGTGTTGCAGGATGCAGGTACCAAGCATCGACTCCACCTAGCTACACAGGTCTAAATGTGCCACAAAATCTTTGAAATGTTGTTGTGTGGAAATTTTACCAAGTTACTCTCAAGGGATTTATTTTGACTTAGATTCTTGTTTAGAAGGTCACCTTAGCTGGGGGTTTGTGTATAGTGTTATGATTTTTGAAATTGAGGTTTATGTTTGTGGTTATTAATCTTGTGCGTGTGTGTGTGTGTGTGTGTGTGTGTGTTTATCTGTAATATAACTAGATGTATATTATATATGTATATGTATATATGGGCGCACGCATATATACCTATGCATATATAAATAGTATAAACTATGTGTTTTACTTGCAAGTATAATTGTACTTTTATGTTTAAATAATGGTTATTAAATAAAAATAATAATAAAGTAAAATAAGATTCCTTTTGGTAAAACTAGCTACATTGGAGTTTTGAACCCGAGACCTCCTAGAAGTTAGGCTAGTTTTTTTCCAATTGGAATATGTGAGTTATTTGAGAATTCTCATGCTTCTATTTTTGTTATGGTCTTCTTTTGAAGGATAAGTTAATAAATTAATTAAAAAGATTTTATAGTTATTTATGGGGTTTGTTTAAATAAATTAAAACCAACTATAGTAGTTGGAGTAGTTGCTTCCTATAAAGAAACTTCACCAACCATATAGTTTGGCATTAAATTATTGGAGTAGGAGGAGTTTGGGGAGATTAGAGAATTCAGAGAAAATTGGGAGAATTTTGGAAGTAAATCATTTTTGGGTTTCTTGTCGTATTTGCATTTGATAGCTTTGGTTGTGAGCGGTTTTTGGAGATTCTCAGAGGAGTAAGGAAGATTTTTTCTTAGAAGGATTGGGGAAGATTATCCTGGAAGGCAATCATCACTCAAGATCGAAAGGCTGTTGAGGAAGAGCTCAACTTTGGAAGGGATTCTCCATAGAACTCTAGGTAGGATCTTGAACCGGGATGAATCACCTTCTTGCCTATGTGAATTTTTGTGTGTGTGTATTCTATAAATGAATAGTGTGTTCTTGTTATTTTCCAATATTCTCTGGTTATAAATGTTTATGGATTATATTGTTAAAAGAACATACTGTGTGCAGGAAGTTTAATGGAATAGTTTATTTGATTTCCTTGTAAAATCTCTTTGTGGAATTCTTTTGATTGTTATTATGAATTTTATTTGGTGTATATGTCTGTGTATGTGTGGTTTATGAAGGCTTAGGGAATTTTAGGGAAGGTTAGGAATTATTAAGAAGGTTGGTAGTGAGTTTTCCATTCCTGTGGATTATGCAGGTTTAGATTTTCATTTCTTGGTTTTGATCTTCTATTTATGTTTTAAGATAAATGGTGTGTTGAGGAAGTGTTTTTTATGTGGTACTGAGGTACCTAAACTAGATATACCTCAAGGAACCTTTCCCAAGAACTCTCCACACTTCATGTTTTCAATTTTGAGCAATTTTGTGATAGTTCTCGTATGAGCAAACAAACCTGAACCTGTTTACTCGTATGATTCTGGGTGTATACTCATATGGGACTATGTCGATACTCATATGGACCTATGATAATACTTGTATGGGACTTATGGGCTCTTAGGGGTCTAGTTTGGCCATTTTTGGGCTTGGGGTTGGGCATATGACTCCTTTAGTTGGTTCCTGAGTCTAGTCTACAACTTTTCACACCTTTGTATGTCCATTCCTTGCTTGGATTGTTTTATAATGTTGTGTTTAATGTGTTTTGGTACTTGTAATTATTTCTTGGTAATCATTTGTGCATATGATAAGGCTAGGACTCATCCTCAAAGCCTAAGAGCATAGGAGAGTTCCCTAGACCTGTAAAATAGACCATTTGAAGTACATTATTATTTCTTTAGCTTGTATTTTGGTAGGGGACTAGGTACCCTAGGTGAGTGTCTCACCATAGGTGTTGGAACCCAAAGTGGTTGCCAGATGATCCTATGGGTGAGTTTGTAATCAAATGATAACTTTAATAATTAACTTGGGAAAGGGGGGGATTCAAAAGATAATGAAAGACATGTAATGTAAGTCCATACAGACCTGTTGGAGTACCGGTACCATGGGTAACTGTCAGGGTGGATCCTTCACATAAAAAGGGGACCGGGGTTACATGGTTTCCAGGGAGGATCCCAATACATAGGCTATGTGATGACACTCACCTAGATGGTATGCTAGAAACCTAACCTTTGTGATTAGTATGATATGTTGTTCAAGCCTTTTCTTTTTGTTTCAAGTGAATATTTTTTATTGCCTTAGCTTGCTTTAGGCCTTATGATTACCTTGGTTCTATCTCCTAGAATAGGGGTGGAACTTCACCAGTTTCACATGGTTGGGTGGTAAATATTTTTTGAGGTACTATTCATGATTCGTGTCTTGGCTTAGATTCAATGTATGCAGTGAAGAAGACTTCTCATTTTGTACCACATACTATTTGTTATGCAATAATGTAAAAGATCTCTTTTTAAGCCTTCAAACCATTTGTTGTAATTGTAATCGTAAATTGTAAATTTTAATTGAAAAGACAAAGCAATGTAATCAGGGAGGGATATCTTTAGGGGTTTTCAAGGGATGTTTTATTCAAGAATCAAAATTTGTATTAGATAAATGTAATCTTGTATTCTTTATTTTATCTCTCCTATGATTGAAATGAAAAGTAAGATCTCAAATGTGAAAGCTTTATTATATTTTGTAAAGGCTAGTTATTCAATGTGTAGATAAGAAGGATTGAAAATGGAGTGGAAAGTAAAAGATATATTCATTTAGTTAAGAATGAAACATTATGTTCTTATCTTTTCCTTATTTTCTAAAGAATGCAAAGTAGAAGAAAAAGGAAATGAATCCAATTAGTTAATTAATGGAATGCAATGGTTTTTATATTGGTAAATGAATTCAATAAGGGAACCTTAAAGAAGGTTCTTTCCATAGATATGATCAATGAAATGTTAGTCTAGTATTAAAAAAAAATGGTAGTTCTAATTTTGTACTTAAGACCTGATTCCTTATGGGTTCCCTGGCAGGGACATTACATTTTCAATACACTGAGATATATTCTTTATCAACTTCTATTTTGAAACAAATTTTATGAATATTCTTTTTGTTATATGTTTTTCTGATTTTGAAAAAAAAACTATGGAAAATCAATAAAATTCTTGTAGATGGGAATTTTCATTGGGCTCAAATACTAGGAGTATAATTGGATTAGCATCATCAACTTCTACATCCTCTAGAGTAGCACAAATAAACTTAATTTTTTTCTTAGTTCTATCTTCTACATAAGTGTAGCCAATTACTTATGTAATCATCTTGCTATAATGGGGGCAAAATATATTAGTACTAAAAATGGCACATGGTGGCAATTTTGCACTTATGCATTGTGCTTATTTCAACGTTAGATTTTATAGTAAAGTCTATGTGTTGATTTCAAATAGTCTAACTCCATGAATGACTAAGATGAAGTGTTATTAGTTTTTGGTTTAAACATCAACAAAATTATCCTAGACTATTGTGTGATGCACTAGAATATGTTTTGCAATTCAAAAGAACATATTTCACAAGCTTAAAATCACGTGATAAAATATCTCTCATCTAGCAATATCTCAATTCTCCAGTATGAGAAGGCTTTAACAAGGTTGTAGCTATGATATCATGTTGAAATGCTAATGAACCCATGATGAAGTTGCAGACTTCAAAGGATCAACCAAGAAATATACTTTCTACAAGAGAGTGCAACAACATGATCTTACATGAATATTAATAAATGATATAAATGAATGAGATACATTATAATGTACAAGCATTGTGCAAGGTGTAATGTGGTATGTCAGATACCTTTGATACAAATAATAAATGCTTAATGAAAAATAATAGATGCCTAAGAAATATCTAAATGATAAAAGTAAATAATGAGGCATGGCCCCATTATAAGGAACTTCTAGAAAGTGACACCTAAGATAAAAGGAAAACTAACTTAACGCTTAAGTAAACATGTGAATGGGTTCTCGGTAATAACTAGATAGGAAATAACACCATTCAGAATAACATTATAATCTAGTTGTGTGACCTCTAAAAGTAACCTCATGGCTATAAAAACCACTACTTCTATTCAAATTGCAAAAGAAGTCATTGTTCAATCCATTCAAGAAATAGCACAATAATCTTCTCACCATTTTACTAATACAAAGTTGGAGAAACAAATAGAGGAATATTTTTTACCACCTTTGATGACAGCTCATCTTACTTCTATATTTTAATACACATCTCTAATAAGACCTCTCAAAAGTGTGAAATTTGAAGTTTCCCTCAAAAGAATATTCCTCTTACATCTCTAGAAATTTGAGTTCAAAGTTATTCTTCACTTCTTAAAGAAGTGCACACTTAAGAACAAGAGATCTCTTCCAAAGCAAAACAAGCTAAAGACATAACAACACCTTCTAAAGAGGTACATGCTAAATAAATTCTAATGGATGAAGATATGGTGTCTCCTCTTTTAAATGGTTCAAGTCTTTGTAAAAGCACAAAGTTGTGTTGCGTTTCAGACTAACTTATCAGCACAGCTGAATTTGAATATTTCTAACTAAAATTTATTTTTTTCAAACATATGGTCTAGCTAGATTCATTAGATAAGTGCTACAACTTTTCCAATTGGAAACATCTATTAAATGCATGTTTTATACAAATTTGGGCCCAACTACCAAACAAATAAAATTATTTCAAAAAAGTGATGTTTCAATAACTCCTACTTTTTTAATGATATTTTAAAAAAAATAAAAAAATACCCTTTTTTACAGCTCAGAGTCAAGATTATTGTCATATAAGTTTTACAATATTTTGATTAGATCTAATATATTATAATTTCAAAATACTACAAGTAGGTATTTTAACATTCAAAAAGATGGTGCTTCAAATAAAGAAAAAACATAGTAAATCATATCAGAAAATTTTAAAATTTATATTTAACACTAGAGGAGAGAGTTGTTAATATGATTTAGAACAACAGAGAGGGGGGGGTGAATCAGTGATGACCGAGTTTGTTTTGGTTTTGGATCTGATTTAAGGATAAGTTTATGAGATTGTTTTATACATCAGGACCTGAGAACAACTGATTCACCCCCCCCCCCCCCCCCCACCCTCTTTGTTGTTCTAAATCATATTAACAATTGGTATCAGAGCTAAGTTTCTTATTATTAGTGTGGACAGATATCATGTTTAAAGGGGCTTGAAGCAAATGATCAGGATGTATAAGAAGGAGGTACCGAAACTGAATAAAGAAAATTTCCCTGCATGGAAAAGCTTGATGAAGCTGCATCTGGCCAGTATTGGTGACTCTGCAAAGTACTACATTGAGAACATCTATGTCTCACTTGTCACACCTTTGATTGCCGAAGAAATGAGAGCTAAGCAAGAACATAATCAGGCAATGCTGGAAATTGCATCTGCCCTAAGCTATCCAGAATTTGAGGACATTAAGGACTGCACAACTGCAAAGGATATGTGGGACACTCTTGCAAGGATCTATGGTGGTGACTTGAATGTGCTGAAAGCAAAGGCCGAGAGTCTTAGAGGTAAGTTTGATGAAATGAGAATTCAAGAAGGTGAAAACATTGCACAATATTGTAGTAGAATAAAAGAAGTTGTGAATGTTATTAGAGGAGCTAATGGGACTATTGATGATGAAACTATAATTGGGAAAGTATTAAGAACCCTACGTCCTATTTATGCTATTAAGATCTCTGCTATTCATGAATCTAGATGTAACTCTACTAATGTGCTTACTTTGGAAAGTTTGGTTGGTAAGCTGACTGCTTTTGAACTCTCTAATTATGATAATTTCACTGTTGGAAACATTGGAAATGTTGAATCTACTTTTAAGTCACAGCTAGTTCTGAACAAGCCAAAGAAAGAAAAAGAAAGATGCATCAGTGAAAGTGAAAGTGAAAGTGAAAGTGGTAGTGAAAGTGACAGTGACACTTCTAATGAAGACCTAGAAGATCTAGAAGCTCTTATGGCTAGAAGACTAAGAAGAGGAAAAGGAAAGTGTAAAAGTAAACTCCCTATTATATGTTTTGCATGTAATAAAGTTGGTCACATAGCTACTAGATGTCCTGACAAGAAGGATAAAGATGATGAAAGGAAAAGCAAACACAAAGATAGAAAAGATGATAGAAGCTACCAATGGATCAGAGACTACAAGGGAAAAGGTAAGAAATCTTGTTACATTGTTGAAAAAGAGACTAACGCTGATAGTGATGATTTTGAAATTGAGGTAGTTTGTGTGGCAATGAAAGATGAATCTAATGAGGATGAGAAAATTGCATTGATATCCTATGTGAACAAGAATGATAAATGGATTATTGATAGTGGTTGTTCACATCACATGACTGGTGACAAAAATAAGTTTGAGACTTTACATCATTACAGAGGTAAAAGTGTAAAATTTGGTAATGATGCACCATGTCCTATTAGAGGAAAAGGTTTGATTAAACTAACTGATAAGATATCTTGTGAAAATGCATATTGGTTTGAAGGTCTTAATTACAATTTGCTAAGTGTTTCTCAGCTTAACAAAACTGGTTACCGAGTGGAATTTCATCACAAGCAAGCTAAAATATTTAATGTTGTTGGAGAACTGATTGGAAGTGGAGATCAGAGTAGAGGTAATTTGTTCTATCTTGACCTATCTGAGGAAACATGTTTGATTACACAACTTGATGATATTTGGTTATGGCATAAAAGGCTATTTCATGTTAACTTTGACAATCTGGTAGAGATAAGTAAGAAGAAAAAGGTAAGAGGTCTACCTAGATTGAAGAAACCTGAGAATGTGATGTGCAAGGAATGCCAGTTAAGAAAAATGACAAAGTCAAGTTTCAAGGGCAAATTCTTTACTTCTGAAAACATTTTAGATTTGGTTCATACTGACCTTTGTGGACCTATGTGTGTACAAAGTTATTGTGGTGCTAGATACTTTATTTTATTTGTTGATGATCATACTAGGATGATGCATGTGATGTTTCTAAAAGAAAAATCTGAAGCTTTTCAATATTTTAAGTGGTATTTGGCTAAGGTTGAAAAGGAGACATGTAGGAACCTGAAATGTCTTAGATCTGACTGAGGTGGAGAATTTACATCAAATGAATTTAATCTATTTTGCAATGATAGAGGAATTAAAAGACAGATGTCTCCACCTAGAACACCTCCACATAATGGTATAGTAGAAAGGAGAAATAGATCTATCTTGGATCGTGTAAGGACATTGATGATTGAAAAGAATGTGGCACATAAATATTGGAAAGAAGCTATAAGCACTGTTGTCTACACTTAATCGGGTACAAATCAAGAAAGGTACAAATCTGACACCTTATGAATTATGGCATGGACATGCACCGAGTGTTAAATACTTTAGAATCTTTGGAAGTAAGTGCTATATATTAAAAGACAATAGGAATGGAAAGTTTGATGCTAAGAGTGATGAAGGCATATTCCTAGGGTACTCCACAAAAAGTAAAGCTTATAAGTGTTTGAACTCTAACACTAACAAAATTGTGGAAAGTGTGAATGTTAAAATTGATGAGTATGCAGAAAGAAATGAAGCTGACAGTAAAAGAGAACCAGAAGATTATAGATCTTGTGTGTACATTGAAGAAGAAGAAGAGGCAAGTAACCGACTTGCACCTGATGTTGAGTCTTGAGTAAGTAATGTCAAGCGATAGACAGAAGTTGTCGAGTGTCAGGAAAATAGTGCCGAAAGAGAACAAGAACATGTCAAGCTACAAGAAAATGTTGTTGAGTATTAGGAAGAGGTTGTTGAGCATTCTGAAGTTGAATCTGACAATCTTGTTGAGGAACATGATGAAATAGAGGAGAGAATAGCTGAACCTATTTTGGCAAAATATGTGAGAAGACATCATAAGCCTGAACAGATAATTGGAGACAAAGATACTGGAATCTAGACCAGAAGCAAGACTAAGGATCCAACATGTCTACTATGTGAATTTGAACCGAAGACAACTAGAGAAACATTGGAGAATGAAGACTGGATACAAGCAATGAATGAAGAAATTGACCAGATTGAGAAGAATGATACTTGGACTCTAGTGCTGAGACCTGAAAACAAGAATGTTATAGGAACAAAATGGGTATTTCAAAATAATATGAATGAAAATGGTGAAATCACTAGGAACAAAGCTAGGTTGGTATGCAAAGGCTACGCACAAGAAGAAGGAATAGATTATGGGGAGATATTTGCCCCTGTAGCTAGATTGGAAGGAGTAAGAACTCTTCTTACATATGCTGCTTATAAAGATTTCAAGGTATATCAAATGGATGTCAAGTCTGCATTTCTGAATGGTATACTAGAAGAAGAAGTTTACATAGAACAACCAGAAGGTTTTATTGATCCAAACAGAAGACACATGGTGTGCAAACTGAACAAAGCATTCTATGGATTGAATTGAGCACCTAGAGCATGGTATGAGAGGTTGCACAACTACTTGATACAGATTGGATTTTCAAGAACAAATAACACAAGCAATCTGTACATGAAGGATGAAGAAGGTAAAGGTATCTTGTTGGAAAAAAAAAATTTGATGACATTATTTTTGGTGGACAAGATGCATTATGTACAAGTTTCTCAAACAAAATGCAAACTAAATTTGAAATGAGTATTTAAGAAGTCAATTAGGGGTTCTTCCCCTAACTGAGGCTGCCTAGCCAAGCTAGGAGCACTGCATCAAATGTGCTACAGTAGAACATTTGACAAATTGATGTAGAAGATTGTCAAACTTTAGGGTTGGCCTAGAGTTGTGAAGAGAAGTAAAGACAATGAATCAGTTGTAAGAAAGATGACAGAGGGAGAAACACTGAGCTACATAGATATTATCTACATCTGATGGATGTAAGTTTTAGTTGCTACTTTGGCATTTTTGTCAAAGAGGGAGAATGTACTAATATGATAACACATGAGATATGATAACACATGATACTAAAAACTAAGATTTGATGAGCTAATGGAACTAAAAGAAAAGAGGATGATGAACTGAAATGAAGAATCAGGATAGAGGGAGATTTGAATACTTCTGACGGTCACAGGAGTGAGGCTTACAGGATTCTGAATCAGAATGAAGCTAAGGATATTATAAATAAGTTTCCGATGGACAGATAAGATTTTGGATTGGTTGGTAATCCATGTGTTATTCAGATGATATCATATGGTGTTGCCATCAATGCCAAAGAGGGAGATTGTTGGAAACTAAATTGAAATAATTGTTGTATTGTAATTGATGTCAAACCTTAATTGGTAAGACTGTTGCTACTTAGGACAGTACTATATCTATTTGAGTGTTGCTAAGGGGCTAAGCAAGGTTGGTAACAATAGCACCTAGGGAAAGGTTGAGTTATCTTGATACTACAAAGTGTACTTAACTATGTTGCACTATGATAAGATAATATATTGTTTATCTTAGTAAGACTAAAGACTAAACTAGTAGGCTTAACTGAGCAAAGAATGAAAAATCATGTTTAAGCCGAGTGATGTTAGTGTCGACTGAGTTAGTATATGCTGAGAAAAATTATAGTGTCGACCAAGCATCAGTAAATTGTCGAGGAAGACAGTGCAAGCTGAGGAAATAGTTTTAATATTGACCGAGCGTTCTACATGGAGACCGAGTGAACAATCACAGTATTGACCGAGCATCAGCAATTTTATATTTGAAGAGAATTTAATTTTGGAGCCGACATTGTTGAATTCTTGGATTATGTAAAATGTGTTGACTTTATTTATTGATTGTTTGGAAGCATTAAATGCATTGTAAAACATTTTATTGTAAATCTTTTAGAGATTTGAGATGATTCTAGAAAAGGAGCTGAAGAACATAAATCGGGTAGATTCAATGAATCTGACCTAACCCTAAGATCTATGAATGAGATTAAGCGGCAAAAGATGAGTTAACCTAATTGAGGAAAATATAAGGGAACCTGAACATTGTGATATGAATGTACATGGTGAACAGAGAATGTTGGAAGAGAAAATTTTTATTGACTAAATAAGCAGAAAAGGCTGAAGGAGAATGGCGGTGATTGCTTGAAGAAAAGTTCTGAGCATATCAGAGATGGAAATGGCAAAGTTTCAAAGTCAGTAAACCAGCATTAGTGTATGGAATCGGATCTGATATTTGCAAAGTGAGTTGTATATTTTTCAGATAATACTGTTGCTACTTTCTAACCATTGTAACAGTCAAAATCCTTTTAACAGAGGTTGACCTAACAGTCATATGTTAAATCCTTTGAACAAGGTTGCATTCTAATGGAGTGTATGTAAGTCCTATGACTAGGCTCACTTTTAACAGGGTGATTGAAATCCTTTAACCGGGTCACATTTGACAGTGTGTATTGTAACCTTTGACAGGGTTGGCTTTTTACCGAACTCACTTCAGAAGAGTGAAAATAATAGTAGCATGTTACAAAGTGGTTTTTCCCAAATTGGGTTTCCACTATAAATCTTGTTGTTTATACTTGTATGAATGTTTAGATCTGAACATTGTTATGTTTTACAAGTTAAGTTACAGCTAGGTAGTGGACTGCATTGTTAGATGTTTCTATTATTGAATCAGTGATGACCGAGTTTGTTTTGGTTTTGGATCTGATTTAAGGATAAGTTTATGAGATTGTTTTATACATCAGGACCTGAGAACAACTGATTCACCCCCCCCCCCCCCTCTCTTTGTTGTTCTAAATCATATTAACAAGAGTCCTCTTCAAGAATATGTAATTTTTTTTCTGAATGGTGTAGATTTGATAGGGGAAATTTGACGGGAGATGAAAACTGTCAATTTCGGATAAGTTCAACTTTGAGTAGTTATATCAGAGAAAATAAACATTGAAAACCAATATTTATTCTTTTCTGAACTATCTATACATGTCATCTATAACATAATTTCAAATTAGAGGAAAATAAGATTATTTGTATATACTTGTTTGGCGGGAACTAGAGCCTAGATATTCAACATTTTTCAACAACTGAAAAATGGACTTCAAAAATTAAAAAATTGTGTCAAATCTTGTTCAAATTTTTTTTTAAAAATCATAGGCATAATCTTTATCCAATTTTACACATTTCATCATTTTACATCATCTTCAAATTCTAAACACAAATGCCACATTTATGTCATTAAAGTTGAATAGTTTATGTGGTGTTGACCTTTACCTTTATAAAAGTGTGACATAGGTTTGTACTTTTATCCCACTATTAAGGCATACACCTCCTTCATAGGATATACATGTTATGAATCATGTATGTCACCACTCCTTTTAAGAAACATCAATCTCTAATTTTAAAGATAGGCTCAACTACACAATAATAAAGTGGCCTAAATCACCATTTGCATAGGAGGAAGAATATGACACTTCTCTATTATGGATTTCATTGAAAGGGAAGGCACCCATGTTATGTTTAGAGGATGGTAAGGAATAAGTTTCTACAACATGAAGTAACCAAAAGTAGTAGGTGATTGAATTATTTTGAGCTAAACATGTGATTTTATATAATGGTAAGAAATGTAGTTAAAACTATTGTTTGTAGAAAAAGATGATAAAAAGATGTATCTATGAGAATAATGGAATATAAAATCTAAGGTTTTTTTTTATAAGTGATAATTTTATTGATTCCAAATATAATTTTTACATTAACCAAAACAAGGCCTTGAGCCTGGATAAAGCATATTAAACCCCATAAACACATCTTCCACCTAAACACCTACCCCTTGACACATCATCAACCCAACACTACACACAAACATGAAGGAACATAGCCCTACTAGGAAAAATGGACACACAGGCCATACAAACATTTACCACATCATTGATCTACAATACCCTACTTATCCAACATCTCTTTGTGGGTTTCTTTTACCATAATCCCTCCAGTGGTCTCCACCTTGGATTTTGTCTTTCCCAAAATGTGTTTTAAAACCACCCAGGAAATCTTCCCTACATCATGCTCACAAACCTTACTTGGCATTTTTTTACAGTTTCCTTTCCTTTCCTCTCCCATCCTCCATTGGTCAACTTCTCACTGGTTCATGTATGCCAGCAATTCCATCCATGTGGTTCGAGCTTCACCAATGTGCTGCATAATCGGTGTCGTGGTGCCAAACATCAAAAAAGGTTGAAAATCTTCCCTCGTACCTTCGACACTATACTAGCATCCATCAGATGTGTGAAAACTTTCACCAATCTCTACCAAACTCAACCAACGCGCTACACCCAGCCGCCACACTGGCTCAATACACAACTCAACCATGCGTAAAGCCTCTTCTTTGTCTCGGGCAAGAAGAAATTCCCATGCATAGAAGAGGGAGGAGATGTCCACATTTGTTTGTGGGTGAAAATCTCCTTCAAGGAACTCCTTGCCAAATAGATTATTCAAAATCCAAATAAACCCATCTTCATCTAACATGAATACCATCCGCGACCTGCACGATGTAATCTTGGATCTAAATTTGGGTGTCTGCTTCTCTTTTGGAGTGGCCAGAAAGAAATTCACCTCCATGACTCATGCTCCAAATTCCTTCACATTGAATAAACTTAACAGCCTAATTTGATTCATAAATAGCACAACCTGCATCTAAAGAGTTCCAAGCTCTTCACCCAAATTCATGAGTTTATTTACGTCATTCATCCTTCAAACTTTCTTAGCCAAGGTTCTCATGTGCTCCTCCATTTTCATTCACCATTTAATGAGGTTCAAGGGTACTTCATCATCATAACTAAATCATCCCAAAAGATAGTGGGATTGCAAAGGCAATTGAGAGAATTCATCCACCATATTTGTTTGTCTAACATCCTTACTCCCACATTTGCCATTTTTTATGCTATTTGATTTCCTTTGTGTAGTGTGTGTGAGACTTCATAATCTTCAAAACTTTCTAATGTCTTTTTTATGCTTCTAATGTATTTATCTAGAAACCATGTTTCCATTTTCCCTTTCACAATCCCATTGATTACAATTTGTGAGTCACCTTGGAGATGAATTTTCTTAAAACCTTTTCATTTGGCCACTTGGAGCACAAAGATGGCATTTGAGCATTCTGCTACATTATGAGTTCCTTCCTAAATTGATTGAGCACCAATAGATATAATGTTGTTCTCTAAATCGAGAATGGCACATCCTACACCACTATTTCTCGGGTTGCCTTTTGAGGCACCATCAAACTACACTTTGACCCATCCTTCGCTAAAATTTCCATCAACTCTACCACTAACTTCACCCCCATCTGAAGGATCAACCCCTGGGATCCCCTGAATGGGCCTAATAGACAATCTAAGGTGTTAACACAAATAGAGAAGTGGAACTCAAAGAATGAAATTATATGATAAATAATGGCTACAACAGATATGAAGATTGAAACCCTCATAGAAAATATGGTGAGTTCTCTCTTAGCCATTGGAAAAAGCATACACATACAAACTAAACCAATCTATTTAAGATAGTGCATGATGCAAATTCCTAAATTTCTCTACAACTAGATAGTCTAATGTTATCTAGTAAGAAATGCACAGTTGAATTTAATAGATTAAAGGCTCAAGTAGCCATTTATAGTTTAAAAAAATTATCACTTATATGAATCCAAAATAAGATCAGTTATAATTAAGAGGCCAATCTAACTTGTATAAAATCTTCAAGAATATATAACATGGTTTTTATTGAACAATTGTTAAGGTGGAAGTTAGTGAAACTTCTTGTTGTCTACCTCATGACCCAAATGATGCAAAATAATTAGAAGCATACAAATTAATTCCATCAAATAAAAAAGTGTGGTTATTTTACTATTACCAATTTTCACCTACATCTCAAATTGGTAGAGTTGTTTCAGATTATGTTTATCTTAGGGTGAAATGTGTTAGTCATTTCTGCTTATTTGAACCATTCTATTCAATGAAGTTAAAAGGGGAAGTCATTTCTATGGTGCAATGTGTTTCATAGGGAGAAGCATTTAGTTTGCCAATTAATTTTGTATAATAAAAGTAAAGATACACAAAAGGAAAGAGATTTCTCATTTATTTTGAAAAACATTTTACAAAGTCTCTTTGATTGCAAAAGTGATCAATATACACTGAAATGCAAACATAATTACATTGTTGTTCATTGAAAGAGATAGAAAAAATCAAAGGACCCACACAAGCCATGGGGATAACCTACCTAATATAGTACATGAATTATCCTATGGTTCTACTAATGAAACAAAAGAAAGAATGGTGAAGAGAGGCATATCCATCATTTTCTGAGGAGACTTCAAGTTGATCTTTGTGACCATTTGATCTTCCTCACTCCTAATCTCTGAATGAACTTGCAGAGAGTTGAAGAAAATTTGTTAGAGCTCTAAATATAAAACTCAACATATACATATCAGTAGAGACGTAGGACAGCCCATGTAGTGCACTGAATTATTCCAAAGTATCAACATGTTTAAGAAATCCAAGAGTGCAATATCAAAAGAGGCACTAAACTTCATATTTTATCTAATAAGTTTGTTTCTTGTGTAGGTACAAGTACATTTATTTGAATTTTGGTATGTGCGGTGAAACGAGCTCCCACAAGGGTTGAGTGCAACATGTCGGTAAACAAGGAGCATCTAGAGGTTAGTTTCATGCTACAAGGTAACAAAAAATGTAGGATCTTGTCAAGGAGGTGATAGGATCATATCAAAAGAAAGGTTCAGGTTTTATAAATAAAGGGCAATAAATGAAATGATGCATTTTTATGCAGAGTACAACAATGACACATCAAAAAGATCATGGAAGATACAATAGCAATAGAATAAAATAGATAAGTGTTTCAAGAAGACCACACAATATCATCAAGAGATATTATAAATTGGCATGATAGTGCTAGCAAATGTCTTTGCAACAGAAGTATTTAGATTCAAAGGATAGAAAGTTTCATACACAAATGAAAGCCATATCAATCAATAGGATGTATTTTCTGAAGTAAAAATTTGCAAGGCTTCATTTTGAATAATTATTCAATGGTTTGGATGCATTCATCACAAAATGGTGTCATATTTAGCTACAGGAGCAAAAAATTGAATGATAATGATGATGAACTACAACTGATTGAATATTTGAATGAACTAAAGAAACAATGATTAGAGATCACCGAGCTACTAAAATGATATGTAAGATGATTAAATCAGTCAATATGTTGTCATTGATGTCAACTAGTCTTGACAGTACTTATCATGTTATTTACAAACATCTAAACATCTGTTGAAGGAAGAAAAGATGAAGAACTGAGATATCTACATGAGGAAAAGATGGATATGACAGATTGATATTTTATGTTGCCAAGCTACATAATTTGTTGGAATTATTTTATAAGGTACATCTTTGTATTTGGGACTGTAGGATAACTGATATAATTGATTCACCCCCCTCTCAGTTATTCTAACAATTGGTATCAGATTATATTGGTTGCTTGGAAGAAATATTTAGGACTTGAGCAAAAAGATTACAAGATGTATAAGAGGGAAGTTCTGAAGCTAAACAAAGACAACTTTACTACATGGAAAAGCCGGATGAGACTTCACATATCTGGAATTGGAGAATCTTCTATACACTTATTGGATAATGGCTACTTACAACCGACAGTTGGTCCTTTGACTCTTGATCAATTGAGAGACCGTCATGAACACAATATTACTATGATTGAGATTGTTGCTGCTCTATCTAATGCTAAATTTGAGGATGTCAAGGATTGCACTATAGTGAATAAAATGTGGGATAAACTTTCTCTAGTTTATGGTGGTGATGTGAATGTGATGAGAGCCAGAGCTGAAAGCCTAAGAGGCAGATTTGATGACATGAAGATGAAGGAAGGAAAGAATATTACACAGTACACAAACTAAATCAAAGAGGTAGTTAATGCTACCCGAGGAGCTAGTGGTATTATATCTGAGGACACGGTGGTAAGTAAGATACTGAGAACCTTGTTTCCTATCTATGCAATCAGAATATCTAATATTCATGAAATGAGGCCTGCACCTAATAGCACTCTTACTCTTGATAGTCTAATTGGAAAGTTAACAACTTTTGAGCTGAATAATTTTGACAATAGTGTTGTACCGGGTGTTGAGTCTTCTTTTATGTCTTCTCTAAAGATTGGTAATCTAGCAGTAAGCATAATATAAGGAATGAAAGTGATAGTAATATTGATGATGAGCTTGATGAGCTTGAAGCACTTATGGCTTGGAGACTACAGAAAGGTAAAGGTAGATGTAAGGGAAAGTTACCTTTAGCTTGTTTTAATTGTAAAGAAGTTGGCCATATTGTTGCAATATGTCCTAACAAGAAAGAGGATGATAAAGACAGAGATCGATCTAGTGATGGGAAGTATGGAAGAAGAAACAATAGAGGTTACCGACACTACAATAAAGACAACCAAGATCACAAAGATAAGGTAAAAAATGCATGTTACCTTGCTGAAGAAGATGACTCTGACACCGACACTAATGATGATATTGAGGTGGTGTTTGTTGCAATGAAAGATGATTCAGAAGAGGAGGAAAGGTATGTAGAAACAACACTCATTTCTAAAGTTAGTAAGAATGATACTTGAATCATTGATAGTGGTTGTACACATCACATGACTGGTGATGAAGATAAGTTTGATCATCTTGAGCATTATAATGGAAGTTCAGTGAAAATGGGAAATGACACACCTTGCATGGTGAAAGGAAAAGGATCTATTCTATTGAATGATAAAATTAGATGTGATAATGCATACTGGGTAAAAGGACTTAATTACAATTTGTTGAGTGTAGCACAGCTGAATAACTCAGGTCACTGAGTTGCATTTGAGAGCAAGAAGGTAAAAATCTATGATGAAAATGGAAAGCTTGTCGAAATAGGTGGGCAATCAAAAGGTAATTTATTTTATCTTTACAATGCTGAGACTTCTTGTTTACTGGTACAAAATGAAGATGCATGGTTATGGCATAATATGTTATGTCATGTAAATTTTGATACCATGATTAAGATTAGTAGAAGAGAAAAGTTAGAGGATTTCCTAGTCTAACCAAACTTGATCATGTTATGTGTCATCAATGTCAGAAAGGGAAGATGACAAAATCTAGTTTTAAAAGTAAGGACTACTCATCTAAAGGAATTTTGGAGTTGGTTCACACTAACTTATGTGGTCCCATGAGAACTCAAAGCTACTACGGTGATAGATACTTTATTTTTTTTGTTAATGATATAATCTTTGGAGGACAAGATCTAATTTACAAATCTTTTGTTGATGACATGAGAAAGGAATTTGAGATGTCTATGTTTGGAGAGATTAACTTCTTTCTAGGTTTGCAGGTTATACAATAGAAAGATGGGATTTTCAACACTCAATCAAAATACATTAAAGAAGTATTGAAAACTTTTGGCATGGAAGATGCTAAACCAGTGGGAACACCAATGGTAACTAGCTGTAAATTGACAAAAGATGATGAATCTGGAGAAGTAAATTAGACTCTGTACCGATCTATTATTGGTAAACTGATGTATGTTGTACATAGTAGGCCTGGTATTGCACATGCAATGGGGATTGTGGCTAGATTTTTTGCCAATCCTAAAGATTCACATATAGTTGAAGTGAAAAGAATCTTGAGATACTTGAAGAAAATAGAAGACTATGGATTATGGTATACATTTGAAGGAAAATTTGAACTTATAGTTTACACCAATGTAGATTGGGCTGGAAACATAGATAACTGGAAGAGCACAATCGGTGGAGCATTCTTTTAAGGGGAAAGGCTTGTGACTTGGATTAGCAAGAAACAAGCATGCATTTCTCATTCAACTATTGAAGCAGAGTATGTTGTTGTTGTTGCAAATTGTTCAAATATAGCTTGGATTAGACAAGTGTTGGAAGGAATGAATGAGGTAATCACTGATCCGGTGATTATATATTGTGACAACACTAGTGCTATAAATATTTCTAAGAATCATGTGTTGCATTCGAAGACAAATCACATATCCATTAAGTATCACTACTTGAGGGAACAAGTTCAAGAGAAGCAGGTGAAACTGGAATTTGTAACATTTAAGGAACAACTTGTGGATATCTTTACTAACCCATTACCGAAGGACACATTTGAGTATTTGAGGACTAGACTTGGGGTCTGTCCCCTGTCTACCGGTCACTAAGGTGATCTGGAGGTTGCATCAACCTATACTTATCACAAGATCATTCATGTTGACGGACATAGCTCACACTTTGGATTTTATCTAAGGTTGTGAAAGATTGTAGAAGCTGGAATAGAAATTTGTTTATCTGTACACTGAAGGTAAATGATATGAACCGCACAACAGAGGAATACTTGGTTGTTGCAGAGCTATTTGTATATTTTCTTTGGCATTGTTGTCAAAGGGAGAGAGACTGAATAAGAAAAGGAAAATCAGTTATTGAGAACACAGATAAAGGGAGAGACATAATTGTTGCTGAGAACAAAGGGAATCTGAGAACTGAAAATATCAAATCCATAGGGAGAGTCTGCACTTGTAATGCTGTTATATTTTGTAGTGATTAAACATATTAAATTTGAGCTTACCAAGCTACAACATTTTCTTACATAGTTGTAGAATACATGTTTGGTATGTGCATGGCATATTTTCATATTATTTGTGTTGCCATCAATGCCAAAGGGAGAGATTGATGAACTGCAACTGATTGAATATCTGAATGAACTAAACAAACAGTGATTAGATATCACCGAGCTACTGAACTGATATGTAAGATGATTAAATTAGTCAATATGTTGTCATTGATGTCAACTAGTTTTGACAGTACTTATCATGTTAGTTACAAACATCTGAACATCTGTTGAAGGAAGAAAAGATGAAGAACTAAGATATCTACATGAGGAAAAGATGGATATGACAAATTGATATTTTATGTTACTGAGCTGCATAATTTGTTGGAATTATTTTATAAGGTACATCTTTGTATTTGGGACTATAGGATAACTGATATAACTGATTTACCCCCCTCTCAGTTATTCTAACAAATGACATAGAACATCATAAGCCACCAATGACAAAGAAATTATATAGAGCATCATAATTGGTGCTAACCAAAAAGAGAACATGATAACGTAAATGGTAGTATACTATCACAATGACAACAACATCTATACAAGACAATCTACATGATAATGTTGTCACATTTGGAGGGAACAATGCAAGGCATCCAATGTTTAGGAGCGATCTGTAGATCATATGCATAACAGCCATGGTGTTATAGAAGTAAAAATCAATGAACAAAGGAAAAAGCGCTCTACTAATAGCATCAAATGATCATGAAGATAAGGCCATATTATAGTCATAGTTGTTGATGCTTTCAATGTATGACCATGAGTTTAAATTGTAAAAATAGTGCCATGAACAATATCGGCAAAGAGGTAGTAGTAGAATACAAAATCATTGTATACAAAGATGAAATTAGAGTGGCTTTAGTGTTGAATAATAATTATACATAGCATTACTATGCACAGTTATTCAATACACAAAGTTTTTCAAAAACATGAGATAACAGTTTTTCATTGACAAAAGAGCAAGTATGCTACTACAACATATAATAATGCATATGTGAAGCTACAAAATCAAATGTGAAGCCCTCACTTCAAGTATATGGTGGACAAGAATACCAAAGGGGGTTCTAGCATGATGAAGCAGGGTTAGTGTTGTTACCAAAATCTCTCATAATGATTAAATAGTGTTGGGTGGTTTGCATTAACAAGTATTTTCAGCAAGCACATTAATATAGTCATGACTATTTGTAGAGGCCAAAAAGAGAAGTCAGTATTGTTTCAGTCATATCTCAAAATATATGAACTGGGTTTCCGTGATTTTTGGATAAGATTTAGAAAACATCAAAATGAAAATACCCAATAAATTTAGGAAAAACCCAATTTGGCATTTTTGAGAGGTAATCACCAAAACATTCCAGAAAAAATGTGAAAACCTTGCAATATCAAAGATACAGGATGCCCCAAGTTTAACATGTTTTACTTCCAGATTAATAGTAAAAATGAAGCCACAATTTGTAACCAAATCCCTCATGAAAAGAAAGAGTGAATGCACCGAATTGAGTATCAAAGTACTTGCAATAACACCATGATTTTCTCAGTTGAATCTTTAAGAAAAATCTGCTAAAAACTCCTCAAACCTTTAGCAAAACCCCATACATGGTGGTAGCTAGCAGTGATAGAGTTGAAAAAATGAAAATGAAAATGAAAGAATGAGGAGTCATTTAGGGTTTTACCCTAATTTCATCACATAAAGGAGGCTTTTTGTCTCACTCTTTTATTTCATTTTTATTAAGTCAAGTGACCCATGTAATACAAGGCTTTATGCCTTAGTGCAAAATGTAGATTTTTATTAATATTTATTAAGTAAGAAACATATGGCGCTTAATAAATATTAAATAAAATTAATATATATTAAGCATTATGTGTTTATCATTTAAAAAACATTAATATAACTTTTATTTTTGCATTTAATAAAAAGCGTAATTAATGTTTATTATATAGTGCCTTATAAACTATATAATAAATATTAAATATTAAATGCAAAAATAAAGGAAGAATCAAGAAAGATGACTTGGTGAGGGGTTTTTCATTTTTTTTTGGAGGTTCTAGAAGGTCTTTGGACAGAATAAGCCTGATTTTGTGGAGCTTTTAGGATCAACATGCTTGGAGAGAAAGATTCTTTTATTCCCTTGTTGTTTGAAGGGATTTTGGGCCCTATTTTTTAGGTATTTTTGGTCAATTAGAAAATCACATTGGGCTATATATTGGGAAGATTTTTCATTGTAGGGGGAGTTCTTACCATTTTTATTTCATGCCTTGTGATTTCCAGAAGTCCTTAGCAAGAGATTTTTGGATTTTGTAACTCATATACTAAGATGTGTGATAGAATTTCATGCTTAGGAGATCAATAAATATTTTTGGGCCTTCTCATTTCTCTGGTGTTTGTGTCAACTGTTTATGAAGAACATCTTATGAAAATTATTTCTCTTTTCCTTGATGTTATGTTGGTTTGAGAACACCTTTATACAGATATGCATGTGTATTTTTAGGTTATGAGTTGTATTAATTGTTAGCGTAGGTTTTATTTTCTAGTGGGTTATTTATTTTTCCCCTATATTATTAGGCGTTTCCTACACTTTTATTAATCACGCTTAGGTTAATAAATCATCTCTTATTAGGTGAAAGGTTGCGAGGTGTCACAGGTTCCTACATGTGAGCATTCATTAGCTATCTTGGGAAGATACGTTGTTATCTTTAGTCTATTAGATGGTTGCTCCTCATTGGTCAGTGTTGCCACCTCCTCCCTCTTCCTAGTTTATATAAGCATGCTACCTGGCTTGTATTTGATATCGCTTTCTTTTGCATCCTTTTAATGTTGTTTTGCTTCTAGCATTTGCATTACTCTCTTGGATACTAACTTTGTTTTGCTATCATTTACATTCATAGTTTAGATATCTATTCTTTGCACTAGTTTTATGGGTTAATAATCTTTTTAGATTCTAACATGGTATCAGAGTTGTTCTATGTGCAAGAGTAGATTTTAGTTTCCATATTTGAGAGAATCGGGGGGGCTGATAAATCTTATTACAATTTTCAAAAAATCTCAATATACTCTTCTCTCGCATCTTCGGATGATCTTGAGAATCAAAAAAATTTGATGGAAACTCTTTTAATCTCTGGGGTTTGCATGTGTTTTATGAAATTTGGGTGATTGCAACATTTCTGGTTATACTGACAGCATTTGTAGCTATTCCAACGTGTCTAGGAGGCTTGAGAAAGTTATATTTGGCTTTCATTTCATTGAAATCAAAGATCACCATACACAACTATGGAACCGGGGTTTAAAGCTCAAATCTGACAACCATCTTGCATATTTGGTGTTTTCAATCAATATGCAGGTTCCAGCAAGCCATAGCTTGTCTTAGGTAACATATTCAGCCTTTGCATGTCATTTTTTGATTGATGGGGTCATTTTTTATAGCTAAAGGCATCTTGTGTACACTAGATCAACATTTTTTGAAAATTATCAAGAAAAATGCCTTTTGGGTTTTGTTTGTAGCATAGAAAAATTATCTAGGTATCTTTTTTATTTTGCATGCAATTTGTATATTTTGCAGAATCAAACTCAAAAAGCTACAATAGTACCCCTCTCTGTTGACAGCTGCATATTTTAAGGCAGTTTTCAAATGCTCTGTTCTTGTTCATACGAACTCTGTTTCTCATAAAAAAAAATTGATTTTGGCTATTGTTTCATTCTCTATGCACTAGTGTAGATATTTTTTGGTTTTGATGCAGCAATTTTTCATAAATTGCATATTCTCAATCGTGACATTGCACAATTCTTGTTTTGGGAACTTTGGAGGATCGTAACTTTCTCATATGACCTCGTATCGAGGTGATTCTTTTTTGAAAGTGCATGATTTTTTGAGTAGATCGCAGTGGTGTTGTTTATTTCTCTGATTATTGTGCCAAAATTATATTTTTCAGCATATGCTCTTTGTAAGGGTTTCGTAATGAATTGAAATCAAGACCACTTAGTATTTCTTGCTAGTGGTAGTTGTAAATGCACTAATATAAGGTGCCAAATCATATTTTCTTGGGGGGTTCTTTAAATTGAGTGAAAGGGGGGGTTGTCTTAGTTGGGTTGTCTTCTTTTTGACATTTCTTCTCTGTATTTCCTCATCATGGATCAAAAAATGTGCCCATCCTAACTCCATACAATTACTTTGAGTGGAAATCATGCATGAAAATTTACTTAAGGAAAGTTGGATTAAATAGGATAACTATGGGACTTGAAATTGAACCTGCTAAAGATGAAGATAAGCCTAAGTGGTTTAACAAATGTGATGAGGCATATGGAACATTATGTTTGTCTATTTCTCTTGATTTTCTCTTTCACATTGAGTCTTTTAATACACCAAATGAAATTTGGACAAAGCTAGAAACACTATTTGGCACACAAGATTCAATGAGGGGTCATATGTTGGAGAATGAACTAATTAGTTTAAGTCCAGGCAATTTCAACACAATCCAAGATTTCTTCACTAAATTGAAATCAATAATGCTATAGTTAAAACAATGTGGAATTGAAAAGAAAGATGAACAACTGATTCTTAGTATTCTCTCTAAACTAAGTTCATAATATTTTGTGTTTGTTTATACCTTCTATGCTATTAAGGGTGCACTTGGTACTCAATTCACCATGCCATCTTTAGATGATTTTGTTGTCAATCACTCGAGAACAGGACAAGCTAATCCAAATGGGAACTCTTAAGTCCTCTAAGTCACATGCTTTGGCTACCAACCAAGGCACAAAGAACAAAAAGGACAAAGTAGTAACAAAAATAGTAAGGATAAGAAACAAAAGAATAGCAAGGATAAGAAGGATCAAATACCGATTGCTTCAAAAGCAACTAATGAGACCCAATCTTCCAAGGGCGACAAGCCTAAGAAAGAGAAGGTCCAATGTGCCTATTGTAAAAGACCTAGTCATGATGAACGTAAATTTCTGAACAAACAAATTGATCACTTGATACACATTCTTGAGAAGAATAATATCAATGTTCCTGAGTCTATCAAACAAAGTTCTAATGAGGGGTCTAACAAGGCAAAAGAAAATATCAAGGGGAAAGGAAAGGGAAAGGCCCTTGTTGTAGTTTTTTATTCACCATCAACCTAGGTTCTTGATTCGGGTGCTTCGCACCACATGGCTTCATCTAAGGAAGAAATTGCATCTTTGGAGCCATGTTCTATGCCTTCTATTTTTATGGGTGATGACACTCCTATTAAGGTGTGTGGGAGAGGTTTTATTTATGTTGGGGATGGAACATTCCATGATGTTCTTTATGTGTCCTCATTATCAACTAATCTCCTATCAGTATACCAAATCACTCACACAGGTTCAGGCAAGCAGGTTGAGTTCACTCCCGATTCAGTAGAAATTCATGAGTTACACAGTGGTTCTACAGTTATAGTTGGGAGAGTAGATCATCAGTCACAACTCTATCTTTTTTCTCACTTTGTTCCTGATTCTCCTTCATCTTTTTTTCTCACTCATTCTAATGCTGTGAGAAAATTATGGCATGAGTGGTTTGGCCATCTAAACTTTCGTTACTTGCAACAGCTCAACCAGTAGAGCATGGCCACAAGGTTTCCTTCAGTTCAGTTTTTAGGTGGTGTTTGCCAAGGGTGCATTCTTGGCAAGCATCCTAAGGAAATTTTTGACAAAGGTAAGGCATGGAGAGCTTCACAGATACTGGAGTTAGTTCACACTTATTTGGCTAGTCCATTTCAACATCCTTCTTTCAGCAGGATCTAATATGTCCTCACATTCATTGATGACTTTTCTCAATATACTTGGGTGTACTTTCTCAAACAAAAGTTAGATGTATTTGATCATTTTCAGGACTTCAAAACTTTTGTAGAGAAGCATTCTGGTAAATCCATCAAATTTTTGTGTACTGACAATGGTGGTGAGTATGTCAACCATTAGTTTGAGAGGTATTGCACTTTAGAGGGGATTGATTTGCAGCATTCAATTCCATAAAATCCTCAACACAATGGTATTTTGGAATGGAAGAATAGGTCCTTGAAGGAAATGGTGAATTGCATGATTCACTCTAGATCTCTTGCACCATAGTATTGTGCAGAGACTATTAACTATCCTTGTTATATCCAAAAATGTGCTCCTCACCGAGCCTTGAAGGGAGTCACTCCTTTTGAAGCTTGGAGTGGTTGAAAACCATCAGTTAAGAACTTTCAAGTTTTTGGTTCTCCTGCGTGGGTCCACATTCCTGTAGAGAAACACAATGCCTTTGATCTGTAGAGTAGACCTTGCATATTTTTAGGTTATCTTGATGGTGTGAAGGGTTATCAGTTGCTCCACCCTACTACACATGAGTTGTTCATTGAGAGGAGTGTTTAGTTTGAGGAGGGTTCTTTGATCTTACTTTCTATCACTTCTCCAACTCCTTCTACTTTGACATTGGAGTCACTTGGGATACATGATAGATATTCTAATGATTCAGATTCACCTTAGAAGTCTTCTACCTCCACTTATGATGTAGAGAGTGATTTAGAGGACTCACCTCCTTCCTCTCCTAGTCATCATTCAGAGGTTGATGATTCTCCTCTAGATTCTCCATCTTCTGGTCCACTTTGGGCTAGATAGACCTTGCAGTCTGCAGGTGATTGGGTTGATGATCCATCAGACACCAGGCAGACTCATTCACAATTCTAGGATTCTCCACATGTCTTCATTGCTACTGTCTCAAATCCATAGTCTTTTCATGAGGCTTCAAGTATTCTTGAGTGGTATACAACTATGCAGGAGTATAGTTCCTTGATGAGGAACCGTACTTGGGATCTTGTCCCTCTTCCTAAGGAAAGAAAAAAAAATTGAGCAGATGGGTTGGTTGACAAGCATAAGGCTCGCTTGGTCACCAAAGGATTCTCCCAGGTTCCTGGGATCGATTACTCTGAGACTTTTGTGTCAATTTCCCGAATGAATTCCATCCAACTTATTCTTTCCATTGTTGCGGCTAATCATTGGTAAGTGCATTAGATGGATGTAAAGAGTTCTTTTCTTCATAGTGAACTTCAAGAGGAGATCTACATGGAGTAGCCACAAGGGCTCCTTCAAGATTCTTCACTTGTTTTTTTGTCTTTGGAAGTCTCTCTATGGCCTCAAACAGGCTCCTCAGGCCTGGTATGCCAAGATGGACTCCTTCCTTCTATCAGTTGGGTTCACTCAATGTCATTCTAATCCCAATGTCTACATTCTGCAGCAAGATGATTCACTCCTATTTTTGGTTCTATATGTTGATGACTTGTTGATCACAGGGATTTCTTCATCCACCATTGGGGGCAGTCAAAACTTCCCTTCATGATAGGTTTTTGATGACTAACTTGGATTATTTCATTACTTTCTCAAGATTGAGATCTTTCAATCTTCTTCCAAGATCACCATCACACAGTCCAAGTATGCTCTAGATTTACTCTCAAGGTTTCATATAGATGATTGTAACCTTTCTCTGACTCCCTTTCTTTCTAGAGTCAAACTTGAGGCTCATAATTCTTCTCCACTTGTTGATGGTACTTTTTACCAACATCTTGTTGGGAGTCTCATTTATCTGACTCATACGAGACCCAAAATTTCATATGTTGTAGGCATAGTCTCTCAATTTATGTAGGAGCCTCATGAGATGCACTGGAAAGAAGCCAAGCAGATCCTTCACTACATTCAGAGTTCTCATAGTTTTTGGATTCACTATGCAATAGGTATTGATCTTGACTTGGTGGGATACACATATTCAGATTGGGTGAGTGATTCTCAGGATCACAAGTCTACTTCAAGTTACATCTTCTCACTTGCTTCAGGTTTTGTTTGTTGGTCACGAAAGAATCAATCTTCTATTTATCTATCTTCTACTGAGGTCGAGTATTGGGGGGCTATGAATGTCGCTAGTGAGGCCATTTGGCTTCAAAATTTTCTCACTGAGTTTGGTATCCAGATCAGATAGCCATCTATCATATTTTCTGACAACTAAAGTGCCATTCAAATCTCATAGAATTTGGTTCATCATCATCGGACCAAACACATAGAGATCCACGTGCACTACATTCGGGAGCTCATTCATGGCCACATCATCAACCTTCGCTACTGTCTTACTTCTGAGAAAGTTGTTGATATCTTCACCAAACCCTTCAGTGAGAGAAATTTCCTTCATTTGTGAGAGTTTTTGGGGGTGCGAGATGCTTCAGCTTCTGGGGGGCTTCTTCTTCTCACTCGGAGTCTTGAATCTCTCTACTTTTGTGGGGGTCTCTTCTCTCTCTATTTTGGGGGGGTCTCTTCTCTCTCTCTTTGGGGGGGAATTTTATGTAGATGGTTACCTCATTAGGCTTGATTTGTTTGGATCCATTTCTACATCCACCTAAGCTTCTCTTATGGGGGGTGCTAGTGTAGGTTTTTATTTCCTAGTGGATTATTTATTTTTTCCCTATATTTTAGGTTTTTCCTACACTTTTATTAATCTCACTTAGGTTAATAAAGCATGTCTTATTAGGTGAGTGGTTGCGAGGTGTCACCTTCCTACATGTGATAATTCATTAGCTATATTGGGAAGATACTTTTCTATCTTTAGTCTAATAGATGGTTGCTCCTAATTGGTTGGTGTTTCCACCTCCTCTGTCTTCCTACTCTATATAAGCATGCTACCTGGCTTGTATTTGATATTGCTTTCTTTTGCATCTTCTTAATATATTTTTCTTCTAGAATTTGCATTACTCTCTTAGAGACTAACTTTGTGTTACTATTTTGATTTCATATCATTTGCATTCATAGTTTAGATATCTATTATTTGCACTAGTTTCTTGGGTTAATAATCTTTTCAGATTCTAACATTAATAAGGAGTAGAATTTAAATTTGTGAAGAAAACATTAACTCTTCATTCTGAAAAAAAAAATTTCTTTAATATCCTTATGAAATAGTGATGTAGAGACATTCGATATTGAATTGTGCATGTGAAAGTTGAGTTGAGAATCAATTTATGAAGGATTTTGTCATGCATGTTGAGTAAAGTTTTGGTGCATCAACTGTTAGGGTTATAATTTCATTGCATGTTCCTTTCTTACCCTTTCCCTTTGTAAAATTTTGGTTTAGGTGAAATACTAAGGAAGTCGGCCTTCTCCAGAGATTCACTCTCTCCAAAAATTACCCACAATCTAAGAGTGTATCCATGTTTCAACAAGATAGTTAATTTTAAATTGGTTGAGTATGAAATCCTAATTGATAACATTTACATGATTTTTTGGTTGACTAGAATGTGATCAAGTTGATATCTATTGTGTCTACCTTACAAAATAAGTTAGTGTGGCAAAAAAGGAGCCTAAAATATTATGAGGTAGAGAAGATTGTTGGATTGCTAATGAGGCACTAACATAATAAGCCTTGAGCATTTATAAATATATATTTAAGAGAAGGATTCAATATGCTATCATGAGAGGAAAATATATTTGAAGTTTATATCTTTGGTATCATTCTTTGAAGAGAACCACCATTTCAAATTTATCCAAATTGATGACATTTGAAGCATGTGAAGAAATATATGATATTCTAATTTTTCATTTTAAGAGAAAATTATCCATATTACCATGAAATCTTTTATGGTCTCTAGGATGACCAACATAGTGTTCGACATGATATACAAGTTTTAAAAAGAGTGGATAGGAATGAGGTTCCAGTTACCTTTATCTTTAACAAGTACCACTAATCAAAGATGTAATAATACAATGTGATTAGGAGCTCCAAAATTAGGAAAGTATTGTAGAAAGAATCAGGAGATATATTAGTGAAACTAAATAAGTGGAAACCAATGTACATGTAGTATATGGCAATAGCAATAATTTTGAGGAATAGAGAAAATGAAGGATATACAAAAACAAGAACATGTAGGATGGCATACAAAACTTTAAGCATGGGCAAATATGATGAAGGAGCATCCTAGGGTAGTTGGAAATCCTACATGTTGGTGTGTTGTAGTGTTTCTGTGTTACTCAATTGCAGCTTTGACCGAGGGGCTCGGTCATTGAAGGAACTCAATAAAACTTCTCACACTCGGTAGAACCTGTGCTTAGTGATGCTTGTGGTTCTTGGTCGATGTTCTTTCTCGGTGATGCCTAGATCGCTTAGTTGTTTTACTAGCGCTCAGTAGTTTGGCTTATCGACTGGAGTTCTTGGAGATTTGGTTGGCTAACTTGATGTATTTAATTGGGTAGCATGTCTTACATTCTCCTAGGTAGATTTGGAGGCTGACATGGAGAATTAATTGTTTGTAAGGCTATTTGAGAGCTGGCTTGTATTGCATTTAATAATTGTTGGTTATGGAAGCTGACTAGAATTTAGGATTTATTTCTTTCTTCTAGCCGACTTGTGGCTGAAGAAGTATATTTAAGGAAGGTTTGGGTAGTTGTTTATGGATGAGATAGAGCATGGAGTAAGAGGATAGTAATTGGATCCTGTGAGATCTTGCAAATCAAATTGTTTGTCTGATATTGGTCATAACAGAGCTAGTAGTTTGCATACTTGGAGACTATCTTCAAGTATTGGTGGCTTGCAAGCTCAAGTTTAGATATGCCTTAGTGTTTCTACCAATTTCTGATGTGTTATAGAGTTGGACTAGCTAGAGGATTGTAGAAGTACTATTGTAATTATTTGTATTTGGCCCTAACTTAGAAGGCCTTATTGCTAGGCATGTTGAATGAAAATTCAATTTGAGTATCTTTTTTGTTGTGTTTCTGCTGGATTTTGTTGGTAGTGTATGGTTTGGACTATCCATTCATTGATTTTCCACCTTGCCCTACGTCAGGTGGTATTAGAGCTTAAAGTTCTTGAGTGTGTAGATAGATCACCGAATTGAGGGAATTTGCACCTAGACCTTGGGTTGGTGATTTATGGCCTTGGTTTTACAAAGATCTTGAGGATGCCTCCAAGAAGATTGGACCCTAGGGCGATTGCATACCTTTGTGATGTTGTAGAATTGAAGATCATAGAGAAGGTTAAAGTTGATTTCATATCTGAGATGTAATTGATGAAGAATTATATGATCACTGAGATTATGAGGGTTGTGGCTGGTGTACCTCAGAATGTGGGCACTGAAGATGGCTATGAGGAATTTGTTGAAAACTTTGAGGTTGTTGGATCTAGTGGAGATGATAGAACTAATCTAAGGAATAGATCTGGTGAGGATAGAACTGGTCAGTTTCAGAAATCTAGAGCTCGGTTAAGTACTAGTTACCGAATGGAAGTTTCTAACTTCTTTGGTACTTTAAAACTTGAGAATTTGATTGATTGGATTGGTGAGTTAGAAGACTTCTTTAAGCTTGAATAAATTTAAGATCCTCTTACAGTGAGGTTGGCACAGACTAAGTTGAAAGGACATGCTGCTCTGTGGTGGAAATAATTGCAAAGAGAAAGATAAGATGAAGGTGAAATAAAGATCAATTGGTGGAGGTTGATGGTGGTGAAATTGAAAGCTAAGTTCATACCTGCCGACTACAAACTTGATTATTTAAGAAGTTACAAAATTTGAAGCAAAAAGAATTGCATGTTGAAGACTATACCGAGGAGTTCTAAAAACTTACTATTCGGTCTGGACATAGAGAACTTGGTAAGGAAAAGATAGCTCGGTATGTGAATGGTTTGAGATTCAATATTCAGGATGAGATTGGTATGCTAAATATTGATTCGGTTGAGGATGTTAATCAGTATGCCTTGAAGGTAGTAGATAAGTTGAAGAGGAAACAACATGGTAATTCTCGAGGGAAGGCAAAATATGATCACTCGATGAAAGATAAATGACTGCTGAAGATGAACCAAAATGTGTTGAGTCAAGGAAGAGAAAAAGTAAGGTTGCTTTTAAGGGTACTTGTTACAATTGTGGTGAGGAATGACATAGATCTTTTGAGTGTACACAAAATAATACTGGTGATCGAAGAACTGCTATGGTGAATGAGAACATATTGAATGAACCAGAGGTAGAGTCAAAAAACTTGCTGGTTTGAAGAACATTGCTCGATACTAAGGTGGAACCTTGTTAGAGGAGTAACTTGTTCAGAACTCGGTGCAAGTCAGGAGGTAAACTTTGTAATGTGATTGTGGATAGTGGTAGTATTGATAACCTTGTAGTTGAGGAGATGGTTCAAAAACTTGGTTTGAAGAGAGTGAGACATCCTTATCCTTATAGGATTGGTTGGTTACAAGATATTCATGCTTTGGAAGTGAGGGAGCAATGTCTTGTTGATTTTTAGATTGGCCAGTATAAGGATCAAGTGTTGTGTGATATTGTGAACATGATTAGTTGTCACATATTACTTAGTAGACCTTGGCAGTATGATTGCAAGGCCATGCATGACTGTGTCAAGAATGTGTTTATTATTGAGAAGGATGACAGGAATTTTTCCCTGATGCCTTTTCTAGATACAACACTCGATAGGAGGAACATGAGCTTTTGAAGCTGAGTTGAGTTGTTGGATCCTGAGAGGATTGATGATCAGTATGGAGAACAAACCTATGAATTATCAAGAAAAGACTTGAAAAGGTAGAGAAAGCAAAAGTGGATGAGTATACAAGTTGAAGACTTGGAGGACATGTATGTGAAGAACCAGTTCAGGGTTTATGTGTTGAATCTTGAAAGATGTTCTTCCAACCATTGAGAACATATTTTTTCACCTGGAGTGTCTGATGCAAGAACATCCTAGGGTAGTTGGCAATCTTGCATGTTGGTGTGTTGTAGTGTTTATGTCTTACTCGGTTGCAGCTTTGACTGAGGGGCTCGGTCATTGAAGGGACTCGATTGCTGAAGGAACTCGGTAAAACTTTTGGCACTCGGTAGTGTACACACTAAGATGTGCACTTCTCTAAGTCATTTCTTCCAAAGGAATCCATGAATAGGAGACCTTGAAAATTGACCTAGAGCTCCCTAGGCATGGAGTGCAAGGGTGTTAAGAATGCTCTCAGCTAGAGCTATTAAGCCAATAACCTTGCTAGTAAACCATGCAATGGGAGATTCAAATGAAGACAAGGGAAAGAATGCCAATATCCCCAAGAATCAAATGGAAATAAAAATGTAATGAAACTATGCTAGAAATGGAAATGCAAGCTAAGCTATAAAAATGAAAGATAGAAGTATTACAAATCCTTACTATTTAGACTATGTGAGATCTAAGCTAGAGCTTGAAAGGAAACTAATATAAGAAAGCATAAACATGAAGCGAAGCTAAGAATGCAAGAATGAAAGCTAAATGTAGAAAGATCTCCAAAAGGCTCCAAAGTCTTCAAAAGCTCTAAAGTCTCCAAGAAATCCTGCAGCATAAAGTTAGCATAAAAAGTTGAGGATCTAGAATGAAGAAGAGAGCTCTCCTTTTATAAGAAATGAGAAGGAATGGACCATGGAGATTAAGAGGCAAAAGATTTAATCAATGGTGAAGCATCAAAGAGGAGAAATCCATGTGCACAAGTATCCTCCAATGAGAAAATAAGAGTTGACTTTTGTGTCCATATGAGACAAAAAATGCTCTTCTTCTTTTTATAAAATAAGAATAATGCTTTATTTGTGCAACTTAGGATAAGAGGAAAAGTGGGGGGCATTTTATTTAATTGAAAGAGGAGGAAATTCCTTTTAATTAAATAAAGACTTATGATAAGATGGTTAGCCCATAGAAAATAATTGAATAAATGATAAAACCAGGATTTGATCAAGAATAAGCAATTGATGATTTAGCAAAAGGGGCTAATAGTCTAGATGACCATTTTTAGGTGATTACATTTGCCCCTCTTTGACTAATGTGTGATTGATATGGGAACACATTATGTCAAAGAATAGATCAGCCAAGAAGGCAAATAAAGATCTGACTCGAAAGAATGAAGTGCAGAGAGATACCAAATCCTGCATGGTCAGCCTGGTAGTGACAGTACTGAACACTTAGGAAAGAGATGGACATTATCAAAACTCGAGATGAGAACTAACATGTCAAGCGCAAAGATAGATCGATCAGAGCAAATGGAATGGTGAAGCATATGCTCTAGAGAATAGCCAATAGAATATGATGTGTCTGCCCCCTCGGGATCGAAAGCAAAATTAGGTAGAGGGAAGGTAGAAGCAAGAGCAACATGATCAAATCACTAGAAATTGTAATTGAAGATGAAAGATAAGAGAATAACCATCAAGAAGTGAAGATATGCCCTAGTTTGACTAGGTTTGACTGAGAAAGATATAGGATAAAGATGAAGTCAAACCTCAAAGAGATGAAGTGAATAAAAATGAATGAAAAACTAGGAGGTTGGAAGAGATGGGGATGAAGAAATGAAGATTCCCCAACAAAGATTGAAGGATCAAGCCTCAAATGGTCAGCCAACTATGTGAAAGAAGGAGAAATGCAATTTGGATGATCAAGGTGAACTCGGATTTTGGTTTTGATCCCAAAATGAATAGAAAATGATGTGATATGAAAGACAAGAAGTGAAAGACATGATCGGGAAGAAGTGAAAGGTGATCACAGTTTGACTAATAAGTCCATGAAAGATGAAAGGAGAGCTCTCTCCATATGCAAGATGAAAAACTATCTATCATGAACTTAAGAATGCAAGCTACTATGAAAAGTGGTTTACTTGCAAGGTCACAAAGCTTTTAGACTCTAATATTCATCATCGAGCGTTAGTGGTAGTGTCACAAGATCATACAATACACACTAGTATAACTATGTGGATCTGAATATGATCTATATCAGATAGGAATGTGGAAATCCCACCTAGGCACCAAAGACATATAAGTCAAGATAACTAGTGCAGTGAGATTCCCTAAGTTTGATATAGCAAGATTATGCTCACATCGAGACACAAGAAAGTCAAGATGACTATAAGCATGCACTTGCAAAAACTGTCAAGGATAATACCTTGTAAATCCTAGAGTCAAGTGGAACAAGCATAAATGCTCATGACAACCAAGATCGACAAAATATACCCACAGGCAGAAAGCAGATAAAACATGTCCTCATGCCCCAGTCTTCTAGCTCAACATCATCGAAAACTATTAGGGAGAGAACACTCATCAAAGAAATCATCATAGATAGCACACAAAGAAATAAAGTCAAGCAAGTTTTAGCGAGTCAAGTGTTGAAGTGCATGTGTGTAGGTCATAGAGTCAAACTTTGAGTATCGCATCTGCCAGTGAGAAATATTGCATCATCTAGACTGCGGGTAGGATATTTGATAAGTGTTAAGAAACACTCGATGCTGGGGTAGTGTTGAAAAACACAATTGGGATGGTGTTGAAAAAAAAACACCATTTGCAAGCTGCCTAAGAAACCCGGATGCACAAAGAGACCCAAGATAAGCTTAGAACAACAAATGCCCCCTAGACTAAGATAAGAGTCAATTCCAGGCTAGGAGAGGCAAAGCGAGAAGTGGAGCGAAGGAGCGCCATGCAAGACTGATAGACATAGGTGCAAGGGTCTCAAGCAGTGCTTGTTTCCAGGTTTTCACCACTTGATAGATTTTTTTCAGGACTTTTTTCAATTTTTTTGTATTTTTGCTACCAAGGCGCCTGTTTCCAGGTTTTCACCGATGCACTTTTTCTATTTTTTTGCATTTTTTGATTTTTTTTGGTGAGACATCAAAGCGCCTATTACTAGGTTTTCACTAGGATGCTCATTTTTTTCAGTACTTTTTATGCTTTTTAGGATTTTTTTCAGCATCATAGATGAATTTTTTTTTTTAATTTTTTCAAGATCAATAAAATATATACAAAGAGCTCAAGAACCTTAGGCATAGAACTTCTGCAATTGTAGAACATTGATAGGCTCGGTAAGCTCTACTTCCTCTAATGTAGATAACTGATAGGCCCCAGACCCAAATGCTACAGTGATAAGATAAGGTCCTAACCAATAGTAGCCAGCCCTAAGCAATTTCCAAGCTAACGCAAGGTCATTAAAGTGTGATCCACATATACTGTCATGAACATCAGCTAGCGCCTTCTCTGATTCCTCTATTTCTAGACACCTAAGGAGAGTTCCATCTAGACCCTTCCTATACAAGTCACCAGAGATGAGGGTAAAGTGTGAGGAATGATGGATGAGATGGCGCTTCATATTGTGTGTTAGATTTTCAGGAATAACATGATCTTGGAGATAGGAAAATATGATGGCATTGTAAGGACTATGAGCAAGATAGTGTAATTCTTCCACCAGGAACTTAAAGTGTGATTTATGCTTTTTCAATTGTAAATTGGATGTCAAAGTAACCATACATTAGCAATTTTATTTTTAGATAAGTTCACCATGTTCTTGTAAAGAATCAGCTTTTCATCTTTTATTGAATAATCATCATTTTTGAGCAAATCTTTATTTTTACTTTTTTTAGGTGCAGATACCGCCACAATTTGGTTTTCACTATCTGACCATTGCGCTTTTCTTTTGTTTTGATGATGAAAATATTGGATATTTGATTCAATCATTTTTGTTGTTGATTCACTGATGGAAGAAATAACAAGTTCAAAGGCAAGTTGATCCTGGGTGGACCAATCTAGGAGATCCGCGTGTGTGAGATGAAGGGAAGTGACTGGTTCAAGGTGATTGATACAAGGGATATCATCTTTGGTGACAAGAGAAGTCGAGCCTATAGGGTAAGCTCCAAAAGTGTTAAGATCTAGACTTGTTAGAGAGGAACTAGCGTGGTCCACTAAAGCAATACGTGGATAAAACTCATCAAACCCTTCGTAAGACTCATCAACTACGTCGGGTTGGCCACCAAAAGTATGAACCACATCCACATCCATATCCACTGTGGAAGATCCATCAGAAAGAGTATCCCATTCATATTCATTTGAATTTGTTGTTATGCTTCTACTAGGATGTTTGCACCAACAAGGTTTACGACATCTAGAAGTAGAGGCACCTATGTTATTGTTTGTGAGATCTTCCCTTTCTAGTAACCGCTCAATATTCCTCCATTGTCTAGCTCTAGGATCAAATTCATTATCTCTAGACATAGAAGTGTCAGCTGAGTCATTGTTAGGCATACATTCTCCTTCCCAAAGGAGTGAAGTAGAAGGAATATTGTCTCCCATTTGATCCATAGTGTGCAGTGGTGACTCATTTGTATCTGTCTCTGAATCACTAATCATGGGAGCATTTCTAGAACATGTAGCGAGGTCATCATCGACACCATATCCTAGACCTGTTGTAATCTTAGAGGGTCAGCCATTATTATGACTTAAAGGCTCAACTAGGGGATGTCCATTATCATTTATAGGTCCTTGACCTTGATAGCCCATTTTTTGCAAAAATTTATAGCCTTTACCATAGTGCTTAGGAGAAATAGGAGTAGCAATAGTGGTACTATCTTCTTTGTCTCTATAGATCCATTCTCTAATAGCTTGTTCTTCTCTTTCTGCCTCTAGGATTATGGACGCTTGAACAAAATTACCAAAAATTATCATGGTAGAAGCAGAAGGCTTCATCTTATCAGAAGGTCTCCCATATGATCTAGGAGAAGTAGGCATAACAGCAAGGGAATCCAGCGTGTATTCACCCATACCAAGGCTCATCATCTTAAAAGTTTTCTTAGCAGAAACCAGGGATGCAGTAGGATCATTAGAGGGTTTTTTGTGAGGAACAAATGTTTTAGTAGTAGCAAGAGTATTGATAGAAATAGAATGATCCCTAGGAATCACAATTTCAGTTTCTTTATGTGGGAATTTGACACACTGATGGTATGTAGAAGGCACAGCTTGCATGTCATGGATCCAAGGATGACCTAAAAGGATGTTATAAGAAAGTGGGATGTCCAATACTTGGAACATAATATCTTTCGTGATAGGACCCACTCAGACAGGTAGCGTGACAAGACCTTTGGAAGATATTTCAACTTCATCATATGCTTTTATAGTGATTTTCCGCTTAGGATCGACAAAAAATTTTGAAAAACCCAGTTGTTGTATGACATTAAAAGAAATAATATTTAACCCAACACCATTGTCTATAAAGACTCGATGGACTCGGGTGTGGTAGACCATAACTTCAATGTGTAAGGCAAGATTGTGAGGGTGGCTAAGAGATACGTCATCTTCTTTAGAGAAGGATAGATAATGAGGTGATGAGATGTGGTTGACCATAGCTTGGAACCTATCTGGTTCAATGTCATTACAGACATTAGCTATACGCAAAGCCTTTTCAAGGATCTCCTTGTGTAAAGGGGATAGCTCAAGGAACTCAAAAATAGATATCTGTTTGTGATGAAGGGTGCTCCCCTTAATACCACAAACACATAACAGACATAGTGAAACAACAACAATAATATGCAAGAACATAAAATTGGCTTCTTATTATCTCCACAAATGTGGAATTAAAAATTTTCAGAATTACAACATGCAAAGCCACATGGACATTCCCTTACAATATTCTATAGGACAAAGCCTCGAACTATTACCCAGATCTACTACCCAGAACTATTCTAAACTACTTAAGACAATAATACAGCCTTCCTTATATAGGCAATTCCCCACCGCCTGGGAAGGTTCCAAAATTTTAGCCAATAAGGCTGACCAAACTTAGAATTATTTTATTTTACATTTCATTACATCATAGTCGGCTTAAGATAACCTTTGAAACACGAACAGAAATTTTGAAGAAAATTATTTTCCGCCATTTCAGGTGGCCCAACTTCTGAAGACCATAAGTCATCACCAGTTGACCCGATCGGCTATTATAACCCCATTTCAGAAATGCCACGAAGTGCTCTACAGGATTGACTCATGCAAGTGCCTGTCACCCAAATTTTTGACCTCATCCGGGGCCTCTAAAGCCTTCAAAACTGAGTTCAAAGTTTTTGTACCCTGCTGCCAATACCGAAAATCTTCAATATCTTCCAATATACACTTGATCTGGCAATGAAACTTTACTGACAGACTTGTATGACAAAAATGAACCTCCAAGAAAGAAATCAGATCATTCTGAGCACATACAAAAATGACCAAAAATAGTAACTTTCCATAAATAGCAGCTCTGCACAAAATAGCCCTTATTGAAAATAAAAATAGAAATATTTTTGGGTGATGCAAGATTGCTCTTACACCCAGGATGCTCCTGCATCAGACACCTGGGGTAATTTGAGAAGTGACCCTGTCACGACTCAGGTGTGCAGAGGAAACCCAAGATGGCTAACATCCTCCTTTGTTAGCCATGATGAATCTTCAACAGTTCATCCTTTCCACTTGACCAGATATTCTTCATATGTCTTGTTCCTTGTGCTTCTGCCAACACGACTATCCAGTATATCTTCAATCTCCTTAGTGTCTGAACTAGTTGCTGGAATACTCCACTGTGCTGCTGTGATCTCATCTTCAACACCTCCTTCATGATACTCTGTCAGATCTGAAATGTTAAACACTGGTGAAATATTTAGCTCAGTAGGCAATTCTACCTCATATGCATTTCCTGAATCATGTTTCTTCAGTATCCTACATGGTCCAAACTTCTTCATTTTTAGCTTGTTATATGTACCAACTGGAAACCGCTCCTTCCGCAAATGAACCATGACTTCATCACCAACCTAAAATTCGTTATACCTCCTTTTCTCATCTGCCTTAGCCTTATACTGTGCATTCATCTTGGTAATATGCTTCCTCACCTCCCCATGGATGTTCTTCAAGTGTTCTGCAAAATCCTCAGCTTCAGCACTACTTATTTCTCCTTTATCTATCTTCCTCAATTCAGATGCATTTATTGGACTACTTCCATATACAATTTGGAATGGTGATTTACCAGTGCTCCTGTTGACAAAATTATTGTATGTAAATTCCGCCTGTGGTAAAATCAAATCCCATCCTGTTGGCTTATCTCCAACCAAACATCTCAGCAAATTTCCCAAACTCCTATTCACCACCTCTATCTGTCCATCAGTCTGTGGATGATGTGATGAACTAAACTTCAAATCTATCTTCAACTTCTTCCACAACGTACCCCAAAAATATCCAACAAACTTAGTGTCTCGATCTGAAACTATGGTCTTTGGCAAACCATGAAGTCTCACTACTTCTCTGAAAAACAATTCTGCTACATGAACAGCATCATTAGTCTTCTTGTAGGGAATGAAATGTGCCATCTTTGAAAATCGGTCAACTACTACAAAAATTGAATCATGTCCCCGCTGAGTCCTCGGTAAACCAAGAACAAAGTCCATGCTGATATCCTCCCAAGGCTTCTCTGGTATAGGTAATGGCTGATACAACCCTGTATTCTGCTTCACTCCTTTCACCATTTGACATACTCTGCAACTCTGTACAAACTTCTTCACATCTTACTGCAACTATGGCCAATAATAATTCTCACTAACCAAACCAAGGGTTTTATCGCGACCAAAATGTCCAGCCAATCCTCCACTATGCTTCTCCTTGATGAGATTCTCCCTCATAGAACTTCGTGGAATGCACAACTGACTCCCTCTAAATAGCATATCATCTTGGATGATGAAATCCAACCATTTCATCCTGTCTAGAGTAACAGGTTATGTACAAGCTTTCCAAGCTTCACCAAAATCAGGATCCTCTGGATACAAATTCTTGAGTTCCTTGAACCCAACCACTTCAATCTGCATTTCTGTCAGCAATAGTTGCCTTCTGCTAAGAGCATCTACAACCCTATTAGACTTTCCACTCCTGTGTTTCAAAACAAATGTATAACTCTGCAAAAACTCAACCCATTTCAAATGCCTCTGATTCAACTTTCCTTGACTATTCAAATATTGCAAAGCTTGATGATCAGTATACAAAACAAACTCCTTAGGAAGCAAATAATGTCTCCACTTCTTTAATGCCTGAACTATAGCATAAAATTCCTCATCATAAACAGAATATTTCCTCTTGGCATCATTTAACTTCTCACTGAAATAAGCAACAGGTTTACCTTCTTGGCTCATAACAGCTCCTATTGCAGTACCACTAGCATCACAATCTACTTGAAACACCTTATTAAAATCTAGAAGTGCTAAAACAGGTTGTTCTGTAACTTTTTGTTTCAACAATTGAAAACTCTTTTCTACCCCATTAGTCCACTTAAACTCTTTTCTATCCCCTCTCATTGTTTCAGTCAAGGGTCCACAAATACTGCTAAAATTTCTGATAAACTTTCTGTAAAAGCTAGCTAGACCATGAAAAGATCTTACCTCAGTAGCCCTCCTTGGAGTAGGCCATTCAAGGATAGCCTGTACCTTCTCTGGGTCCATTTTTAGACCTTCTGCTGAAACTACAAATCCCAAATACACTAACTCTTTCTTCACAAAACCGCACTTCTTCAAATTAATCAACAATTTCTCTTCTCTCAGCTTCTCAAATACCATACGAATATGCATCATATGCTCCTCCAATGTCTTACTAAAGATCAAAATATCATCTAGGTAAACAATGACAAACTTACCCAGAAATTCTTTCAGAACCTCGTTCATGAGCCGCATGAAAGTGCTCGGTGCATTGGTTAGCCCAAAAGGTATGACTAACCACTCATATAGTCCTTCCTTTGTCTTGAAGGTAGTCTTCCATTCATCTCCTTCTCTGATCCAAATCTAGTGATATCCACTCTTCAGATCTATCTTTGAGAAATACACAGCTCCACTCAAACAGTCCATAATATCATCCATTCATGGCAATGGAAACCTGTACTTGATTATGATCTTGTTTATTGCCCTAGAATCTGTACACATCCTCCATTCTCCATTCTTCTTTGGTGCTAATACCGTTGGTACAGCACAGGGACTCAGACTCTCACAGATCAATCCTTTCTGTAACAGTTCATGTGCTTGTCTGTTCAACTCCTCACTTTCTGCAGGTGTCATTCTGTGTGCTGCCTTATTCGGCAAACTCGCTCCTGGGATCAAGTCCATCTGATGACTGATCTTCCTGACCGGTGGTAATCCATCAGGCACGTTATCAGATACAATATCCTGAAACTCATTCAACAAATTTACAACTTCTACAGGAACATCTTCTACTTTCTCTTTACCAGCTTTTGGAATTAAAGCAAAACATACATGCTCATGCCTCATACCATCTAAGAAATTTCTTCCATCAACAAAAGTTATCCTTGCATTACCACATACCTTTTCTTTAGTCTCCTTCAATGGTTTTAGCTTATGCCGCACTCCATCCTTTGTCAGGGAATAGGTATTCGCACAACCATCATGTACAGCACATCTGTCAAACTGCCATGGTCTACCCAACAACATATGACATGCATCCATAGATATGATATCACACAGTACCTCATCTTGGTATCCACCAATCTTGAACTTCACCAGACATTGTTCATTGACCATGACCTTGTGGTCATCCTGTACCCAGGCAATCCGATATGGATGTGGGTGTTTCTATCTCTTGAGCTTCAACTTTGTCACCATCTCTTCTGATACCAAATTGTCAGTGCTTCCACTATCAATTATCACATCACAACATTTACCTTCACACTTGCACCTGGTGCAAAATAGGCTCCTCCTTTGCTCAGGTTCATTCTCACCACTCAACAGGACTCTTCTGTTAATCAACATTTCTCCTCTTTCAGCATCTTCAAAATTTGATGATCTAGCATCTTCATCTACATGTGCAACTCTGGCCTGGCCTTCATTTCTTCTGTCTATTCTGCCTTGGCACTGAGGACATTCAAATGCCCTATGACCTTCTCCACAGTGAAAACATGTTCCACGGAAGCCACCTCTTTCAGATCCTTGTCCTCTTCCCCTTCCTCTTTGATCTTTATTATTCTGATCCTAGAAGTGATTGGAATTGTTTCCTCTCTGATTCTGACTGCTACTGGCCTCATCCTTCTTTTTTGGATCTTCATTTCGGCCACCATATGACCGTCCACCAGATCGTCCACCGCGACCTCTTCCATTTTGTCTACTCTCAAACTTCTTGTTCAGCTTTTCCTCTACTTTTAGGGCAAACTGGTATGCCTCTTTAATACTGTTCATTCAAACTAGATTCAGCTCCTCCTGAATGCTTGGCCTTAACCCATTAAGGTATCAGGCAACTTTCTCCTTATCAGCTTCTGCATGGCCTGTTCTGATGAGAAGTCGATAGAACTCCTCTGTATACTCCTGAATAGATCTTCCTGCTTGCTTCAAACTCTGCATTTTCTTTAGTAGGTCAAGCCCATAATCAATAGGAATGAACTGTCACTTCAATTTATCCACCATCTGATCCCATCTCATGATTTTCTCCTTTCCCCTTCTATTTCGCTCCAACTGAATCTCTTGCCACCATATCTTTGCATGACCTTTCAGTCTGGCCTTCGCAAATTTGACCCTATCAGGATCCTCGACATCTTCATAGTCAAAATATTCTTCACATTCATTGATCCAGTCGATCAATTCCTCTGGGTTAAGATTTCCAGAAAATGTAGGAACCTCAATCTTAGGTCTTTTCCCAATCTTGAAAATCGCCCGAAAAAGTCTTTCTTCCTCCTGGTTCACAATTTCAACTTCTCCTTCTTGATATTCTTCTTCGGCTTCATCCTCACTTTCGTCTCTGACATTAAGATTCATTCCTCTGCGAATCTCTTCTTGCAATGCTCGCACTTGTCTCTGCAGCTCTCTAACCTCAGGTGTCACAGCACCAGCTCTTCCGCCACATTCTCTTCGTGGAGGCATTTTCGCGATGCACGCTGAAACCCTAACCACGGTCCTAGTGCAAACCGCCTCACAGTCGGTGATCTGTTTACACACTCAAGAAAACCTGCTCTGATACCACTTGATGAAGGGTGCTCCCCTTAATACCACAAACACATAACAGACATAGTGAAACAACAACAATAATATGCAAGAACAGAAAATTGGCTTCTTATTATCTCCACAAATGTGGAATTACAAATTTTTAGAATTACAACATGCAAAGCCACATGGGCATTCCCTTACAATATTTTGTAGGATAAAGCCTCGAACTATTACCCAGAACTATTCTGAACTACTTAAGACAATAATACAGCCTTCCTTATATAGGCAATTCCCCACCGCCTGGGAAGGTTCCAAAATTTTAGCCAATAAGGCCTACCAGACTTAGAATTATTTTATTTTACATTTCATTACATCATAGTCGGCTCAAGATAACCTTTGAAACCCGAACAAAAATTTTGAAGAAAATTATTTTCTGCCATTTCAGGTGGCCCAACTTCCGAAGACCATAAGTCATCACCAGTTGACCTAATCAGCTATTATAACAACATTTCAAAAATGCCACGAAGCGCTCTACAGGCTTGAGTTGTGCAAGCACCCGTCACCCAAATTTTTGACCTCATTCGGGGCCTCTAAAGCCTTCAAAACTGAGTTCAAAGTTTCTGTACCCTGCTGCCAATACCGAAAATCTTCAATATCTTCCAATATACACTTGATCTGGCAATGAAACTTTACTGACAGACTTGTATGACCAAAATGAACCTCCAAGAAAGAAATCAGATCATTTTGAGCACATACGAAAATGACCAAAAATAGTAACTTTCCATAAATAGCAGCTCTACACAAAATAGCCCTTATTGAAAATAAAAATAGAAATATTTTTGGGTGATGCAAGATTGCTCTTACACCCAGGATGCTCGTGCATCAGTTTGGGTGTCCGTTGCAACTGATGGACAAGATCATAGCTAGAGGTGGCTGAAGGAGCCGCTTGTTTGGAAGACAAGGTTTGCTTGGGATCAGGTGCAGTTTTAAGGATAATTTTGGCTTGCCCCCTAGTCACAGCGTTCAGTGTCTCACCTCGAGAGGATGAACCATCCAATGTTTGCAAGACCAACTTTGGCTTACCATGATTGTATTATCATCTTGAGGTCTCATCATAAGAACACTCTCAATGGGCTCTACCATGTTGATCACAAGTGAATCAGAAGTATATGTATATTTGATCTTAGCATCATGATTCTTCTTATGTGCTTGGGAGGTTTCACCTTTGTCATACTTAGGTAGAGGATCTTTGAAAGCCTAGTGATCAGAATTTTTAACTAAGCCATCTATGAGAATTATGCCTCCATCAATGAGATCTTGTATAATATCTTTAAGTGTGAAAAAATTGTCAGTCTTGTGTCCCTTGTTTCTATGATAGTGGCAGTAATAATCCTCTCTCCACCAATCTGGCTTAACTGGCAGATCATAGGGATGAGTTTTCTCAGGAAGCGTAAGATAATTATTGGCAACCAAAGTCTTAAGAATCACATCATATGGTTCAGCCAATGGGGTATAGACCTATCGTTGGAATTACTTCTTTGGCTTATCAGCATATTGAGGCTTAGGAGCATCTCGAGTGTTGGCAACTTCTTGTTGTTTTGCTACATAGATGGCATTAGAAAGGTTGAAAGTAGTCTCTTTAGCTTTAGGGACGTCCACCACACCATCATTAACAACATACTTGTTTCTATTCCAAGGCTTGTTCTTATCCTTGCCATTGCCTCTGGTATCTTTATTAATAACAATATCCCCCTTTCTTATGGCCACATCTTCAATCCTATATGCGCTTTCAACCATGTCATTGAAAGAGGAGAATAGTTGTTTCCTTAGATCATAATACAATTCAGGCACTAGAGTGTTGACAAAAATGTCAATCTTTTCGCTCTCAGGCAGCGGATGAGAATATCTAGAATACAATGATCTCCAACATTGTAGATAAGTAGAAAATGGCTCTCCTTGATTTTTCCTTAAAGTGCCAAGTTCTATCATGGTGATAGGTTGTTGGATATTGTATGAATAGTGTTGTGTAAAGCGCATAGCCAATTCATCAAAAGTCTTCAAAGGAGGTGTCAACTTGGAAAACCATTCTAAATCTTGTCCTCTTAAGCTTCTAGGGAACAATCGTAGAAGAAATGTGTCCTCATGAAGGAAGTCCATGCTAAGAGCGTAAAAGTGACACACATGGTCATGGGGGTCACCGTTTCCATCATACTTGTTGTATCTGGGAACCTCAATACCCCTAGGAAATGGGACCATGTATAGACTTTTATCAAAAGGAAGAGCATAAATAGATTCCACAAAGGAAACCTTTGGAGGCTCTCTTTCTATTGCCATTTGGGTAAGGCATTGATTTGTCTAACATAGTTCATCTCTAAGGACTTCCAATTTAGTTGGTACTCTTTGTTGGACAATTTGTTTGACATCATAGCCGGGAGGAAGCTTGTATCCTCTAGAAGTCATGTATTGGAAATATTGGTCTCCATTGTGCTCTAAAAGCTTAAGCATCTTTCATTGGGAGACTTCATCTTGTTCAAATGCAATAAGATCCTCACTAGAAATTTCATCAGCAGCCTCTTCCTCATGGTGAGAGGGAGGTGGTCTAGGAGGTGAAGAAGGTATAGCAAAAGTTCATCTCAGAGGAGACCTAGGTGGCATGTTGTTGCCATAATTTCCATGACATCAAAAAGTGGTCTATGCTCATAACCACTAGTCTTGGGTTGCTCGTGAGACATGCCTCTCATAGCCATGCACCTAGCAGCATCCATTATGTTCTCACTATGTTCCTTGTCTAAGTGCTTTTGGTTGTCTCTATGCTCAAAGTGATCTTGCAAATGGTGAAACTTTTCTTGTTCGGGCAAGGTGAGTGAGACAATGTCTGTGTTTTTGGAGGACTTAAATGTTGAAAAGAGGAAACCTCCTTTGTACCATGGGGTGGCCTTAGAATCCTCAAAACTGGAACTAGCATTGTTAATAGGTGCTCATGAGCATCTAGTAGGAGAAGGTAACTATGTATAATTGAACGGAGGGTGACTCCCTTGTTCAAATTGAGACCGAGTCATAACCGGCATGAAAAAGAATGTTGTTCAACCAATAAAATGAGACAAAGTTTCTTAGATGTTGAGATAAGCAAAAGCCAATAATGATCACTTATCGAGATAAAATAATAGAGATGGTTGGTCAAAGTGCTCAAGTACTTACAACAGTCAATTGACACAAGCTAAGATGTGAGCAAGAAGCTCGATTAGCAAGTAGCTAGAGAGGTAACCATGTTTAGACAAGTGATCAAAAGTCACATTCAATAAGCTCAAATCCAAAAAGTTTTAGCTCATTTTTTCAGTCTTAGAACAATCCTAAGCATGTAGGTAACAAACCAGCTTCAGATAAGAATAGAGGAAGACTCTCTACAGCAGGTTAAAGTGCAAGTTAAATAGCTTTGGATTTGCAACAGCAGTAGGACAGCAGAAAGGACTCAGATGATAGTTTGCAGGAAGCAGTGCGATGGAATCTAGCAAGGCAATATTTCGCAAAAGGAAATGTGATAAACTCCAGGTAAGCAGTGTGATACTTTCCAGGAAGTGGTGCGATAGTATTCCAGTGGTGAGCTATCGCACGATATTTCTCAGTACAGGGTGTGATATTGTTCCAGTGTCATACGATTCTTGACCAGTGAGTGCTAAAAATCTTAGTTTTAAGGGAAATTTGTTTAAAATCTCAGTGTAAAGGTTGGTTTTTTCAACTTCAAGCACAGTGACAGTAGTAAATAGACAAGTTTGCAAATAGTAGGTGATCAAACATGTCATAAAACACTTGCACAAGGGCAAAAGAAACCTTGCCAAGACAAGCAATTGTGATATCAAAATTGAAAATCTATGAGCATTACCATGATGTTTGATTTTTGAGAACATTTACCGTGATGTTTGATGTTTGATTTTTGAGAACGTTTCTACCAGTTGTTGATGTGTTACAGAGCTGGACTAGCTAGAGGATTACAGAAGTACTGTTGTAATTGTTTGTATTTGGCCCTAACCCGGAAGGCCTTACAGTTAGGCATGTTGAATGAAAATTCTATTTGAGTATCTTCTGTGTTGTGTTTCCGCTAGATTGTGTTGGCAATGAATGGTTTGGACTATCCATTCGTGGATTTTCCACCTTTCCCTGTGTCAAAATGTGATGAGGACAAGTTTAATTTCATAAATCTTTGAATAAAATACCCTTTTTCCCTATCGAAAATCACTTTGTTGTGTTAGATTAATAAATTATATAAAAATGTTTTAGTTATCTTGTGCAAGATAATGTATATGTTTGTAATTTTTTATCCTAAGTTAATAGGAGTATGAAAATTATAATGTGTCATTATGCAACAGTATATGTTTTATTAAAACAGGGCATTTGAAGATGGTGAAATCACACACCATCAAATGGATTGTTCTAAAAGAATAATGTTGACTAGAAAGATGCATCATTTCCTTACTATGCACAAAGATGCTCTTTTTTGTTACCCTTTCAAAGGAAAATAATAGTACATCATGTCTCAGCTATATTAATGGATGAAAACAAAAATTCCCTATTCAATAGATAAAAAGAAAAATTCAATAGGGAATGGTCTTAAAAGAAGAGTATTCTTTCATACTTTGAGGTTTTTTAATGCTCACTACAGGTTCTCCATTAACTTCACAAACTACTTCATTTAATATATTTTAAATATTTTTGTAACCAATTTTAAAGTAATTTGTATGTGGTTGGCATAATGCTAGGAATAGGGCAATTTTTGTGGAATTCATGATAGTATATGTGTGTATCTAGGATAATATTTGGATTGGATATAAAAATAGAATTGTAATCCAATTTTCAACTTTTCAAGAAGACAATTAGTTATTACTGATGCTCTAAAGAATCTTGATTAATGCAATATAGTTTTTACCTTTAATGAATTTTGTAAATTATGCATGTGATTCTATGGCTTCATGTTCCAATTTGTAAAGAGTTAGTCACTCCAACAAAGAAGCTCAACCATGCATGTGTTAGATTTGAAGTTTTCTTAAGTGAGTGAAATGTTAGATGTAAAGTGTTACAACAAATTTGTTGTTGCCTCGTTATTATTATATGAGAGAGAGAGAGAGAGAGAGAGAGAAGGTTGAAAATTTTCTTTAAATCTTAATATTCAATTTATTGTAATGAAAAATATTGAATGATTGAGTAATTTTGCATCTTTTAAATTAAGCATAAGTATATCTTCATTTCATAAGTGAAACTACATATCTATAAATTTTATAAGAAGACAATTGTATACCTATAAATTTTACATTTCAATATTGTTCACATTTGCAAATGGTACAAAAAATGTAGCTTCATATTTACAAATCTTACATGCAAATGATTCAATGCATACAAATGTTTTGCAAATACACATCTATATGTGTGTAATATTTACAACTAGATTATTCTTTTAAACATTATAATGTTAATGTGGAATATGATTAATTTGTTGTAAATGTACGATTTGGCCTCTAGAAAAATTTATTATATTTATTGTAGATATGCTTATGTCAAAGCTTCTATGCATGAATTGTATACATGTTTATGCCAAGATGTCATTTTGACAAGTACAACATAGTATAACAATATTTGTTTGGCAAGGCCCTCAAACAAAGTAAGGAGAAGAGTGCAATTGGAAGGCACAAACTCAATGTGACATCTTTGGGAAAAAAATGTTAAGATCCTTTGTAAACTACAAAGGACAAGTCACTAGAATGGAAAATACGCAACACAAGGATTAATGTTTTAACATGTAAAAAAATAAATGTGATCTTTCACTTTACATATGTGCTAGCCAAGTCCAAAATTTGATGGTAACCCTTACCTATCATATAAAAATTTTATAACATGGTCATTTCAATGTCTTTCATTCTACGTATTAGGAAATATATTAATTATCAAAAAAAGAATTATGATCAATTTTATATAAAATATTTTAATATTTTAATTAATTGTATCAATCATATATATTAACTATGAAAAAAATTAATAAAATAATGATAAATTAATAATATATATAAAAATCTTAAATTTACAATGATAAATTAGTAATATAATCAAAATTCTTAAACTTGTGAAATAATTTTTTAAATAGATATTCAAGATTACAATTATATTCTTTTTCAAAAGATTATATCAATATATATTTATAATAAACAATATAGAATCATATATATTTAATATTAAATGATAATAAAATTAATAATACATGTCAAAATCTTAAATTTTATCTATTATGATAAGTTTCTAAATTTAGTATTGAAAATATTTTAAAAATAAAAATTAAGTTTCTAAATTAATATAAAATAGAAATTATTCAAAAAAATTATATCAAAATATTTGAAAAAATAGAAACACATATATCCTATCTTTTCAGAATATTTTAAATCAATTTGCATTTTATAATTATTATAAATAAAAAAATACTATAATCATATTTACCTATAATATTTTTTTACGGTTTATTAATAACTTTTAGTGACATATGTATGAAGCAATCTTTTGGAGAAATGGTGGAACTTCTTGCCTCTAGTGCTGACAACCAAGGTTCTAAAGATACTCTCTATAGCGTCAACAATTGAGGACCCCTAATATCTTGCATTTAGCCTCTAGAGTACATTCCTAGCTCAAATTTTTCAGTCTAAACATATATTTTATATAAAATAATTATTTATTTTAAGTGTAATGATGATAATCTTAAGCTCAAAGATTATTTTTTATCATTGTATTGCCTAAGGTTTTGTAGTAGTCGTGCCTCTTCTCTAGCTTTTCTGATGGTTTTGGGGGTGTTTTCCCATGTTTCCATCATGGACAATTTTTGCTTGATGGTGTTGGGCAAGCCTCACATTCCCATAGTGTTTTTTAAAGGTTTCTTGTAGTGTGAGGATATTTTCGCTAGATGGCCTCCTTTTCTACAAGCATGTTGCTAGTTAATGGCTTTATCAAAGGGTTTTGAAATGAATAAAGGGAAAAGGAATTCTTGTGGTGGCATGCATGGTTCATATGATGCGAAGGCGAGCACTACTAAGGAGGATTCTATTGGTGGGCAGAAGGGTTTACGAAGATACATCATCAAGAAGGGAAACAAATCCATAAGGCATGATCTGGACATTGATCTTCTTAAAGATCCAACATAGGGGGCCACTTTCTCTCCTCTTGTCAATACTCAAAATTTTGTTATATTTTTCATTAAGGGTTGAAGGAATTAGAGCATTCCATTCCATGCATGCAGTGATTTTTGCAAGTCACGAATGATTAAGGAGAACCCTAAACCATCCTATGACCTTCCTTTGGTTGGCCTGGAAATCCTTAGTGTTGCTTCTTCCCAAGTGGTTTGATTGAATGAATGAATATTTTTAATGACGTTCACAAGACTGATAAGTCTAAGGGACCATGGATCACAACCTTAAATTAACTTCATATTCCTTTCCATGTATGATCTCATGCTATGTATCTTGGCAATCAAACTACAAGTCTAATTGATCTTATCCTTCTCAAATAAATTTTTCATGTTGTTGGCCTTCAAGATGATTTTGTACTGAGCCTGGATGTCTTCATACGCTATGTACTCAATGATAAAGTGACATTCAGTCCCAATTGCACCTATTTCGCAAAACCTACATTTCCTCTCTTCCCACTCCTCTTTGGGCCTTTTTCCATCTACATGTCTTGCATCTAAGATGATGCAAACCTATCCTCAATTGAGCCGCTAACACCCTAGCTTTCCCTTTAAAAGCTTCCCCTAGGTAAGCTTTATCATCATGTTCCTGAGTAGGGTTGAACACTTTGATATAATGCACCTTTTTTTGACCCATGTGATTAGTCCACATGGTAGTCTGAAATTTACCTCTGACAAACTTATTTCCACATTAGTATTAGGACATTCTTGTAACTTAATGTTCCACATGCTCAACCACTTTATGCTTTATTTCATCCAAGTTTTCTTCCTGCGAAGCGAACCCTCTTTCATCTCAATTTTGGGTCATCATTGATTATCCATATTTTTAAGTTTCTTTAAATAGCTTATTAACAGAGTCATTGTTTCCACCTCTAATGGGAAAATACCAACTTCTACTAGTAGGATTTCATATGGCACTAAGGTCTTGACTTTGATACTACTAGTAATTAAGTGCTTTTGAATCCTCTCTAACTATCTCCACCCACATTTTTTCATGTTGCCTCCCCAAACTTTGCAGCCATAAAGAACAACCAATGTGACCAAAGAACCAAAAAGAGTTTTCTTGGTTTTCTAGTCCCAAAACTCAACATTTCTACATCTATTTTGAAGAAGATAGGATGATTTCCATCCCCCTGTATCCTTTTCACTCTACATGTCTCCCAACTGAGCCCATAATGGAAGTCAAACCCCAAATATTTGTATTCTTTTATAAATTCTAACGGGTTTCCTTCGAGAAGAAAGGTAGTATGTTTTTCCTTTCTTTTCAAAGAAAAAATCATGATTTTTATTTTAGTGATGTTCACCTACATCCCCACTTCCTAAAAAAGTGTTCCAAAGCCTCTAATTGATCTCTTAATCCCTAAGTTGTTTTTGATATCAAGATAAAATCATTGGTGTATAAAAGAAGCTTCACCACATATCCTTCCAACTAGACCCCTTCTCCATCTATTTTTTCTAGCCAGGATTCTAATTTCACATCCTTGCTTCACACAAATGTCACTACTGAAACTCTCTAACATTCCTTCCTTATTTATGACACTATGCACTATTTCTCTATACACATTCAAAATGCCTAATTCTTTCATTTTGTTCTACATCTTGTCTCTAAGTATCATGTCAAAGTCTTTCTTGAATTCCACAAAACAACAATATGCTTCTACCCCCTGATTGCCCATATTTTCTCTATCAAACTCCAAAGGGTGATGCAATAATCAATAGTATAATATCTAGGTCTGAAACCCGCTTTCCCTTTTGCTATTTTTCCTTCACCTTTTTCCCAATTGTTGATTCTACATTCCACCATGTTCCCAAAAAGTTTTTCAAAAAGAGGTTTGACCATAATAGTGTGATAATTAAATGGTTTATTGATGTCCCCACACTTAAAGAGAGGAATAACCACACTATTTTTCCAATCCATCAAGAAGCCATCCTGAATGACACTGTTAAGGGCAAGGAGATCAGCTCCCCACTTTCAAAATTCAACTTGAAGCTCGTCAATGCCACTTGCTTTACCATTTGCTAACTTCTTTCTTCCTAGTTTGATATTATCCACCAAAAAAATCTCCATAGAAGTGTTCACAATAGGAGAGTTCTTCTCATGAGTCCTCTCATAAAGTACCTTTGTGTATTCTAACCATTGAGCATCTGTAATACTATTTTTAGTTTATTTTTTTCTTTGTTGTATTTGTTTCCAAAAGTCTGTGGGATTGTGTTTTTCCAGAGATATTAACTCCCTTCATCTTGCATTTACATACTCCTCTTTATTTTATTGGATCAATTTTACATATTTCTTCTTTTCTTCTTTACTCAGATCATTCCCTTTTATAGATCTCTCAGTTGCCTTGCACTCTTCATCATACCATGGATTAGCTGGAAAAGTATTTGTGGCCCTCTTTCTACTGCAAGATCTTTTACATGTCTTTAACGTCTTGTGTATAGTAGGAATCAGAAAGCTACTATGCACATTCTCAAACTCCTTATTGACCCTTTCAATAGTCAAAATATTTTCTATCTCAAAAAAAATTTGTTTAAGAACAATGTTGGATACGTCCCTATTTTCTTGATTTATGAGTATCCTTTCTTTGATAACAGTTTTCTTTTCCCTATGGAGGTCATGTTTATTATGTGGAATAATTGGAACAACGTCCAACCTAATACAATTAGGCATGTGATATGACTTTACTCTCTATAGGACCTTATCCAATATCAAACTCTATCACTCTAGACATAAGATTTTGAGAGCAAATCACATTTGGTTGGCTAATGACCCTCCTAACTTTCATATTTTAGATTCAACCATTGAGGTGATTTCTGTTGAGATTCGATGCCATTCCCTTTCTATTTTTTACATGAGAAGGCAACCTCAAACTGATCACTTTATTGAATGGATGGTCACCTAGAGCAACATGGATACATCGAACATTTATCTCTTTGATTTTGGATTTTTTCTACTACATTTTGCCTCTAAGAAGGATTGCATTTATGTGAAGTAAAATGACCCCTATCTCTTTAGAAAGTTGGGCCTTTTTATATCTACATGGTCTCCTTCTTTGATTTATTTTTTTTTGTTATAACTTGTATCTCCATTTGGATCAAACAATATAATCCTCCTCTAGCAATGTGTGATTCTGAGCTCATTAAGAATATGATTGAACATATTGACTTCTTAGTGAAATTGGATTTATACTCTATCACTCCCCTTTATAGGTTCACTAGGGATTGTGCCATAATTAGCATATCCAAGTTCGTACACATTTAGTTTTGATCAACTCTTCCTCAACACCTAGGCTCAATATCTAAACTACAAAGGCCTTCCCTTTAGATTCTTTCAATGCAACATGTTTGGTCACAAATTTGCAAGGTGCTCTTCCTCTAGGTTTGTCACTCCAAGGAATTTCAATCTCAAGAAGTGGGTCAGAAAGATAGGCAATCCCAATCCTGACTTTATCAAACATAATCATCAGAAATTTTTGGTTTTTGACTTCAACTCTGATACTAGGATTTTTTTATGTTGATTCCTCTCATTTGGAGCCACCTCCTTCTCAACCCATTCTTATTTTCAATGTGCCTTCCCCCTCTATGCTTATCTTGGTCCTAATTAGCTTGATGAGGTGGTGGGAAATGGGTTTGACTTTGAAGGATCCTACCCCTTTATTGATGATTTGAATGATGAATTTGTTGATTATTCTAATTTTGATGATGTGGTGGTTCTAGTAAGAATTTGCACTATCTCTCAAATTGCTAGTGTCATCTCAAAACCAAACATATCAATCAAAAGGAAGAAGGTCACAAATATGAAGCTAAGAAATATTTCTATTGAAGGTCATGGAGCAATTGATGATGGAACTCAGTAGACCATGGATGCCCTCCTCAATGGGAGAAAGAGGAAGGGTTTATCCAAATAGGCTAGTTGAGATGTTCCATTTTGATGGTGGTTGGTTTCTCTGTTGTCTTATCTATCCTAAGCTCTTTTGGTACCTTGAGACCTTGTTAAGATTATTTAGGTATTTGACTATTCTTTTGTGCTCCCCTTTCATGGATCTAAAATGGTTTTAATTCTTTTAATTAATCATACATTAGATGTTAGCCTTATTCCCATAATTTTTCGTTCAAAAAAAATCATAGATACGATTTTATAAAAATATACCATGTCAATCTATACATCTAATACATTTATATGACATTCATGTTGTTATATACAGTTTAAATTATTGAGTGACATTGATAGTTTAAGTTTTTAATTTCTTCAATGGTCATTGCTTCCGCTCAAACAAAAAATTTGAACCCTATGGATTTTGCACCTACTAATGGGGCCTCTTTTCTACCCCTCGTGGATTTGGGTGTTGCTTTTCCAATCTTTGACTCATGTTCAGGTTCTGCAACAATTGTGGGGCCTAGAACTCATGGTCTTGTTGCATCTGCGTTTGATGGATCTACATTTCTAGAGGAGGTACTAGATGCCATTCTACTTGTTTTTTCTAATGTGGTACCCACTAGTAGGGTTGTGAATGACAAAGGCCCGACCAAGCCTCCTTTTGTTGCTAGTGGATAGAGCTTTTCTCATGTTGCCAGATTTATTGCAACTCTTCCTCCAAAGGCAAAATCTTGACTTCTAACTTGTGTCAAGACCTCCCCTATGGTGTTTTTTGGCCAAGACATGGTTGAAAATATGGAGTACTTCCAATGTTGTGGGTTACTATGTAGATTTTTGGTTTCTAGTCTTCACTACCTAATCTGCATCGTTGGGTAACAAACTCTTGGAGACCTTTGATTTTAGGTACCACTGAGATTTTTCCATGTGCTAGGGGATGTTTTTTTGCTAGTTTTCCTTTCTCTATGGAACAAGATCTAGTGATGAGTAAGTTGTGAGCTTGGGGGAATCACTTTCTTTTAACTAAAACCTAGATTGTCTCCTTCAACCCTCTAATTGAACCTATCAATGTCTATCCTATGTGGGTTCATCTTTCCAATCTTCCCCTTCATTTCTAGGAGAACTCTTTCTTTAAGGCTATCGACAACTCTATTGGTCATTTTCTAAAGATGGATGATACTATAGCTACCATGGGCCTTTCCACCTTTTCACACATTTTTCTTGACATTGACATCTCCACACATTTCCCTAGAGATGTGGTTCTCATGGTGGGGGAAAGGTAATGGACTCAACTAGTAGATTATGAGGGCCTCCCATTTTGATGTCGTCGATGCTTCTCTCCTAGTTACCTAGCAATTGATTATTCTCTCAAGTGCGACATCAGGGTGCTACCACTTGCTAGAAGGATGCTAATGATGAACATTTGACTACCTAGACCTCTTATTCTTCCTCTAACAACACATCACAAACTAATTATGACTCCCCTAGGGATGATTCTCCTACTTAGATCTACATAATGCTCATGCTACAAATCTAGCCTCTACAACCCCTATGCCTTCTTTTACTATTGATGTTTTCTTCTTTGGTTGTGTGGACCCTTCTCCCTCTTTTTCTCCTACTCTGATCCAATCTTTGGGTGATGATGTGCAACCTTCTTTGTAGTCTTCCCCTTGTGCTAACAATCTTTCTAATGGGGCTTCACCCCTCCCCCTTATTGTGGGGATCCTAATGATAATATCGCCTAGATAATTGTCCAACAATATACAAAAAATAATTCTTTAGCTTCTCATTTGCCTCCCCATGTTGTGGATGAGTTGTCTACCCACTCTTGAGGTGGGTTACTAACTTTTTTGTTAGTGTGTCATTCTTGGCCTTATTTTTTACAGCCAATGTCTTTGTTAATGTGTTGTTGATCTATTTTGACACCTTTGGGTTGTCATTGTGTAAGGGTCGGCACCCTTGTTATGCTTCTAATTATAAAAAAAATATTGATAGTTTGTCATTTTGTATATCATCATCTCACTACTTGTTGTCCTCAATAGCATCCTCCAACTTACTATCCCACTACTTGTCACCCTCACTAGCATATAGTTTACATGCAATATCTCAATATAAATATCTATAACTTTTATGATTGTATCTCCCACTCATTATTGTGATTTTTTGGCATTTTTTGTTTTTGATCATTAATTAAATTATTTTTACAATACTTTTAAAAATAGTTTTGCACATAAAATATTAAACTCTTAACATATTTTTCATAAAACTAACATGTATTTATAACTATGTAATGATTAAACTATTAATAATATCTATTATATTTTTTGATATGTTATTCATTTCCCTCTTATTATTTTCTTCTTGTGTTTTCCCTATCCACGTGAAACTATAGCTTTCCCTCACCTAAGGGTGATCAACCCTTATCCATAGTAGGCTTGAATGCTCATCTAAACCCTACCCTATAGACAGTAGAGCCTACTCAGGCTTAAACAAACCAGTCCATTCCATACTAGACTAGTGAAGCCAATCCTACAAGAAGCAATAAAATAAATATATTTGTTTTTATGTATGTTCACACTCAATCTTTTATGTACAAAAGTTTCCTACATTTATGGACCTTTTGTCCTTAGTTATACAACTAAGAATATTAATTTTGTTTTTATCGATTAATCTAGATTATTCTCCAACTCTCTTTTTTTTCCTGTTTAGATAAGATACCATCAAGTGTAACTTATTTCTTCAATGTATCTATATTACTTATAAAGATATTGGAGTGTAACTCCTCTATTGAAGTGTAAAATAATTTTTAAAAATGTCAATATAGAGCCTTAGAGTCTTGCAGTTGCATGCATAACTCTCTTTTCACCTCTATAAAATATTGGTTCTCCATCCATTTTCTTGAAGGGGATATTTGGTTACCTTGATATCCTTAAAATTTACATTATTTATGTAGTAGAGTGATTGTAAGCATTGTAAGATATCATAAGTTTTCAAACAACCATCTTCATTAATGCAAGGGGGGTTTCCTTCCTCAAATAATTTCCCCAATACAAAAATCTTGTCTTAATTAGTTGTGGTATAAATTAATTTACTTTATTTTTTTGACTTATGTCTTGACGTCAAAATTTAATAAAATAACAATTGATCTTGGTATAAATTTTTGAACACCTTTATAATCTACAATTGATCCAAGAGTGAGATAAGCTACTAGAAGTAGACTCTTAGATGATAAGTGAAATAATTAGAATAATAAACTGCAAGCATAACTGGCATCTCAATACCATCATTGAGGAAGCTATGGTCCTTTGTAGTTATCTTTGATTAAATAGGATTAGAGGTCAATAAAATAGAAGATCATGCAACTTATCATGGGATTGGTACAAAAGATTTCAAACATTAGTAGATTGAGGATAAAATAATAGAGGAAGTTTTATAGGTGCTCAAGATCTTACCACCAAGATCAAAAATAATTATGAGGATCACAAGATCTTTCTCCTCACCAATTTTGTGGCTCGTTGATTTTGGGAGGTAAACCTGATTGGGGAAGGTCTTTCCTTTTCTGCTAGCCATTTTTTAAGAAATAAGTTAAAGCCATATAAAATTAAGATCTTTGAGATCAATCTTGAATTTATCCATTTTTATTCCAAAGAGAATTGAAAACCTATGTGATGAGCTAGTCACATTATGAAAAACAAAAAAATGACTATCACATGCTAATGAAATTGACTATTAGGCTAGAAAAAATGTTAGTTAAAACTAAAAATGTGATGCAAAGACTATTTAATTTTCTCTGAAGGCCATGGAGTTATCAAGAAAAATATTTACCAAGGATTCCAGTGATATGAGATGGCTTGGTAAATCAATCCATCAGATACAGTTGAAGGTAAGATTTTCAAAAAAAAGGAAGCTATACAAAACATAAAGAAAAAGCCAATATTTTAGTTGAAAACATGGGTGAGGTTTGTAAAATGTTTGTATCCTTAAGGGAAAGCTAAGAGAAACATAAAATAATATTTCAATATATTTGTGAAATGTCTATATCCTCAAGGGAAAGCTAAGAGAAACATAAAATAATATTTAAATACTTATGAATGAAGAAAAGATAGCATAAGATTAAAGAACTTGTGAGATACAAGCACTAAACTATGGATTGCCTAAATGAACAAAAGAGTTAGTTTAATCCCTAGGTTTCATTTCTAGAATATAAATCATTAAAACAAGTTGCTTTGTTAAAGAATTTGAGGAAAGAACATGACTGGTATTTCGCTCAATGGATAAGACTTCCTAAAGCATATGGATCTTTTAAGAAGCATGGAGAGCTTTGAAATAAATTGGGTCAACTTAATGAAGAAAATGGCCTATGGTTACCTACGACAAATCTTGACAATCAACAGACTTCTACTAATATAAAACTATATCAGAAAACTAAGTATGTAGTAGTGGATACAATTCTTAAAACATACACAAATTAGTATGTGGATCAAATTTTACAACATAATGACCACCATATAGGATGGTAGGTTGATGAGCAAAAAGGTATGTTTTAATTGATGTTCACAATAGTTTAGTCTTAAATATTTTAGTAAATAAATTTGATGTAATAAAGCTTAAAATATTTGATAAATCATTTGGCCAAGTCCTAAGGTTTAATCTAGCACAAGAGTTTGACACATGTCAGCAACGTCTTCTTGGAATATTCTTGGAATCTACCACTTTGGATATTTGTGGTGGTGGTGGTTACTAGATAGTAAATATTTCAAAATATTACATTTGGTGTGTTTAAAGAGCATCTTTCCACAAGTGGGTATCGAGGTGACAAGTGGCAATTCATCTCTTACTACAAATTATTGTGCAGTTATGGAGTTATCATAGTTTTTCAATTTGATTAGTTGTTAGAGGAGGTGGCTTATGACAATATTTATGCAATATATTTTATTTATTTATTATTTGATGATGGCCTCCTTATTTGGACATGTTATTTGGAGAAAATTTGATTATGCATTAATAATTTATGTTTTTTTTTATTGGTGGAAATTGAGACAGGTTTGTGCAACATCATGATAATATTCAATGGAAAAATGGGAGTAATTCATGGCATCACAATTCATAATTTGAAGATAGGAGTTGGAGGATTTAGTTTTGACAATTGCAGGTTGAAGGAAACAAATTGGAGTGCAACTGTAGCTCAAGTGTGGGATGATCTCTTTATGGTTTTGTATGAAAGTCCTTATTTAATTTTCATATGTGTTTCATGTGGATCTTCACCCTGCATCATATGCACTAGAAGGATGAAACAAGTAACTTGAACTTCTCAAAGGGAGATGTAGAGTACACTGCAATGTTGTAGACTGGGGGAAAAGTTGTTACATGCTAAAATAATAGTAGTATACCAATAGAGATGCTACTCTGGTGGAGCCTATGGAGTTTGTAATGGAAAATTCTTCTGGTCTTGAAACTATATATAAAAACAACTTTATAATATTGGACTATGCATGCAAGAATACTATACAAGAACTCTAGAATTTTAGACTGGAGATAATCTAAGACAACTTGAATACTAGTTAAGTTGTAACAATAATTGTTATTTCTTTTTCAACATCAAAAAATTTCATTTTTTGTAATTTATAGGATAGCATATTTAATTATGAAATTCAATGCACAAAGACAATTGACAAATAGTGTTTGAAATGAAGAAAACAAACAATATGAACAAAACCATTGTTTGAAATTGTCAAATTATTTATACAAAAGGACCAATCCACTATTTTTGTTTGTATGAAAGGACCAATCCATTATTTCTATGTGAGAGCTTCATAGGAGAATTTCAAGGACATTAAAGTTCCTTGATCATTCCTAGTTCTCCGTTTATCCCATTTTATCTCCTTAGTTTACTCTACGATGAAAAAATGGGGTTAGCAAGACCTCTTTGATCTAAAACAAATTGTCAATAAAATTCCATGACTTCTCTATAGTCAAATATTTTACACATATCAATGCCCCAAAAATAATATTTTGTCATATGCAAAGCAACTAAAAAGCTTAAGATATGGAAAAAACTATGAATAACATGAATACTAAAATGGGTATTATGGAGAATAAGTTTTTGGATAAGGTCAAAAATAAAGATACTAAGGATGATGGTACTGCTGAGATGAATAAGAAGGTTAAAGATAAGGTGAAAGATTTAGAGACTAAAATCAATAACAATGACAGTATGATAAGAGGTGTCCTAAATCATAGCAATGAGGGTCTAAAGGTGACCATTAAGAATTTGAAGGTGTTGCAAAATTACCTGGAAAGGAATATGCTAGAAAAAACTACTATCACTATTGAGGAGGATGTTGGAAATACAGGGTCGGGGACGAGAACTAGAGGTCGCATCCAGAGAAAGGTCCCAGAAAAATCTACTGAGCTGAAGGAAATGCAGGATACTCTCCAGAAGATGGAAGATCTCCAGAAGATGGCTGAGGAAATGATAAAAGATAAATAGTTTGCTCGAGCTGGTAGATGTTTTGATGTTAGTCTGTTTGACTGTTGTAGTTTTTTTTTTCCAGTTGTTAGACTGTTGTTCACTATTGTGGGTTTCCAGCAGCTATTTCATTTTGTTGTCTTTTTTGCTCTATACTTTTTTGTTTTAAACTCTGGTTTCGGGTCCATGTAAAACCTATTTGTACCTTATTCAAAAACTAAAAAGCTTAAGATATGTTATTAGTGGGCTTGTGTAAAATAGCAATAAATGGCAAATGTTCAAATTTGGTACTCACTGAATGTACCAAATTTTATCAGAAGGTTTGACTAATCACTATGTAGCCAAGTTGTTGGTGTTGTAAGCTAAGTTGTCAATCCTGGTTCAGATTCAGATTTGGATTCAAGTTTGGAGGTTCGGTCATTTTTTTTTAATATGGGTTCAAGTTTTCTTTAAGTTCGTTCATACAAAAAAAAAGTAAAAAATATTATGCATATATGTAGCAGAAAATAAGTTCATAATACATCACTATGCTAATAATAAAGTAACATAGCCGAATACACCATCATATATATTAATGTTTTAGTTCAAATAACATAGCAAAATGCCCAAAAAACACCACCCTATCAATGTTCCAATTCAAAAATAATAAAGTCAACATTAACAATCGGCCATCATTGATCAAATATCATCAAAAGTTGTCATGGCTCACTAGGTATCATGATTGTTATCATCAAATCCAAGTGCACCAAGGCAGATAATTCCTCTTAGATGATGATGAACTTGCAACCTATCAAGATTTTCAATTTTGAAATTAGAGAGTTAAGAGTTATGAATAAAAAAATTAAATATAAATTCAGTATTCATCAACAAGAATTTAGAAAATAGAATCTTAAGAGTTAAGAACGAACCTATGATAAAACTTTGATGGAAACAAGTTGTAATTGTTGGTAAATTTCTCCATGGAAGTACCACCATTTATGAGCATCAACATCTTCCTTGTCTTCAAGAGCATCAAGAGCACAAACATTGGTGCTTGTAAAACTCATGAATTCAGAGCTCATCAAAGGTTGTATATTATTAGAAAAGAGTCTAAGAAGGGTTGACATGTATCCATGAGAAACTTTAGGATCTCTATATGGGTCAACTCTAGTGCTACTCTCATTAAGGACCATATGACTATAGTACTTAGGGCTCAATGCAAAGGCAAGAAGATCCAAAGGGGTGGTCATTTTTTTCCTTCTCCCAAGATCATGTTCTTTCTCATTTATGATTTTTTTAATATACTCCATCATGGAGTCAACGCCATCATATACATCATCCAAGAAAAGCCTATACATGTCAATGTATCAGAGCATGCTCAATATTGTTAGGAATAAGGTGTCTCAACCTTGGATAATTCCTATTCTTATTATTTTTTTTGTAAATGTATTTTTTGCAAATAATGTAATTAAGTGTGAGTGTACATGTCTAGTTGGCATGTTGATGTGTCACTCCACTTGATGTGTCGACATCTTGTGCGTAAGGAGATCATGACTGAAACGGTCATGATGGATTCCTATGATGCGTAAGAACTATTTAAGGAATGTGCTATGACAGGTGTAAGAGCATCTTATGACTAGGGCCTATTTGGGTGCCCAAGAAGAAGTGGTTGGTTTGTGTAAGAGAATATGCCAAAAATAGGTTGTTATGACAGATTCTCTTACACTTCTCTTGTGACCGTTATTTTTGGCAGATTCTATGACAAGCTGTCATAGTCTATTCTAGGGATGGATGCCTATTCTTGGGATTGCATGTAACAACTGTGTACATGTGACTTTGTGCATGGGTCTTGGTGGTTGTGCCTATTTTTGGGTCCAGAGGAGTCTATATATATGATGTTGCTCCTATGGGAGAGATATAACAGAAATTTAAGTCTTGTTGGCTTTGTCTCTCATTTCCTAAAAGAACTTGCATTGCAAGTGTATTGTAATCTTTGTGTTGAAGATAATACATTGTGTAGGTTTTGGAGTGCTGGAGTTTTTTACCGAAAGGTTTTCCCCAGGGTATATCATTGTGTCATTCTCTATTTTTCTGTATGCATTGTATGTGGTTGCAATATCTTTGTTAAAGTAGTTAACGAATCTAAAATTGTAAGGATTTATAAGAATTTGCACAATACTCTCCTATAGAGATTAGCGTAGGAAGCTATTTTCGCACCTGAGTTTCCTTACAAGTGGTATCAGAGCTTGATCAACTTTTGATCCTAGTTGTTGGGTAGGTTTTTTTTTGAGCTAATCTCAAGTTGAGTGGGAGTTTTTTGCAGAGCATTCTAAATCTTATTTGTAGATTGAGATGGTAAGTTCATCATATGGAAGAATGGAGGTGGAAAAATTTAATGACACTAATTTTGAGTTGTGGAAACTCAAGATGGAAGACATGTTGGAAGATCGTGACCTATGGGAAGTGACTTCAAATGCTACAAGACCAGCAACTATAGCTCAAGCAGATTGGGATATCAAAGACCATAAAGCTAAGGGTCTCATAAGACTCTATTTAACCGATGTAGTCCTTCTGAATGTTCTAGATGAGAAAATCGCAAATAGTTTGTGGGAAAGACTTGCGGCCATGTATCAGGCCAAATCTCTGGTGAACAAGTTGTTCCTGAGGAAGAATTTGTACTCTCTATGAATGGAGGAAGGTGGATCCTTAACGGATCATTTAAATGCATTTAATTTGCTAGCTACACAATTGACATCAGCTGGTGTCAAGTTAGAGGAGGAGGATCGTTGCTACACACTTTTGTGTTCTTTACCAGATTCATGGGACCATCCTGTGATGGCTCTCGGAAGCACTTTAGTCACCTTCAAAATGGATGATGTGGTGTCTTCACTGCTATCAGAGGAGATGCAAAGAAAGGCTTCCGTTTCAAAAAAAGAAGCCCTTGCTATTCGTGGGAGATCCACTGAAAGAAGGAAGAAAAATGACAATAAGTCTGACAATAAGGGTAGATCCAAATCCTGTGGGAAGTTAAAGACTTCCAATAAGTCCAAGGCAAAATGTTGGAACTGTGATAAATCGGGGCACTTCTGTAAAGACTGCAAAGAGCCGAAGAAGAAGAAGAAAGGTTCAGATTTAGCTTCAGAAAGATCTCAAGAAGATGGCGATGCATTCATCACAGCTTTGGCAGCCCATGTATCTGATAATGTGTGGTTGGTTGACTCAGGTACATCTTTTCACATGACCTCTCATCGAAACTGGTTCTCCAAATATGAAGAGTTTGATGGTGGAAAGGTGTACTTGGGTGATGATTCTCACCTAAAGATAGTTGGACGCAGAAGGGTCACTATCAAATTTCTTGATGGATGAGTAAAGGGAATCAATGGAGTTATGCACATTCCAAGTTTGGCACAAAGCCTATTATCTATAAGTATGTTGAATGATGTAGGTGTGCAAGTTGTTTTTTCGAAAGAAGGATGCAAGATGATGAGAGGATCGATAGTGCTTGCAAGGGGTACTAGGAGAGGTACCTTATTTCAGCTAGATGCATATATTCCTCTATGTAATAGTTCTTCATCTTCACCATCTGAACAAGCAGTGAAGAATTCTATGGCTATTGGTTCCGATGGTAGTGTAAACACTTTGGAAGGTAAGCTTCCTGCAGAAAAGACAATGTTGTGGCATATGAGATTTGGCCACATTGGTGAAAAGGGTCTCAGAACCCTGAAAAATAAAAATCTCATTGAGGCGTTAAATGATTGTAATCTTGAGTTTGACTTCTATGAACAATGTGTCTATGGTAAACAAAATCGTGTTCATTTTTACTCTAGTTCTCACAAATCTTCTGATGTTTTGGATCTTATTCATTCTGATGTATTTGGTCCTGTAAAAGTTCCTTCAATCTACAAATCTATATTTTTTGTATCTTTCATAGATGATTACAGTAGAAGGATGTGGATTTATTTCCTTAAAAGTAAGACACAAGTCTTTAGTCAGTTCAAGGAATTTAAAGCTCTTGTAGAGAATCAGACTAGTAAGAAGATTAAGTGTGTGAGAACTGACAATAGTGGTGAGTTTTGCTCAGCAGAGTTTGAACAGTTCTATAAAGAAAAAGGTATCAAGAGGCATAAGACAACTCCTTATACCCCACAGCAAAATGGAGTTGCAGAGAGAATGAACAGGACACTGATGGAGAAGGCTAGGAGTATGCTTAGTGGAGCTAGTTTAGAACAAAGGTTTTGGGCCGAAGCTGTGGCCACTGCTTTCTATCTAGTTAACAGATCTCCTACATCAGCCCTTGTTGGTAAGACACCCATGGAGGTGTGGTCTAGTAAGAATCCTTCAATTAGACATCTTCATGTTTTTGGTTGTGAAGCTTATGCACATGTTCCAAAGGAGAAAAGATCTAAGTTGGAAAACAAAGCTGTTAAATGTATTTTCATCAGATATAGTGCTAGTGTGAAAGGATACAAGCTTTGGGATCCTGTGACTAGTAAGGTTTTGTATAGTAGAAATGTTATTTTCAAAGAGCTAACATCTTCTCCTATTGTGCTACAACCGGATGAAAAAGAAAAGGAAAAAGATGTTTAGTTGCCTCCTACCCCTGAGAAGACTGAACAGAGAGACCATGTTGGGCCTAATGATGAGGAGAGCTCTAGCAGCTCTAATAGTTCATAAGAAGAGGAAGAACAACCTCAACCATAGCCCTTGAGGAGATCCACGAGAGAAAGAAAGTAACCAGAAAGGTTTGGTTATTCTATGTTAGATTCCAGTTGTGCCTTTGCTTTGATTAATAACACTAATGAGCCTAGATCTGTGAAAGAGGCTTTGGGCATGGAAGATGCAGGTTCCTGGATTGAGGCTATGGATGATGAGATGGCTTCATTGGAGAAAAACAAAACTTGGGACCTTGTACCTTTGCCTAAAGGGAGAAAATTTGTTGGCTGTAAATGGGTGTTCAAGAAGAAATTCTGTGCAGATGGAAGTGTTGAAAGGTATAAAGCTAGATTGGTTGCAAAGGGGTATTCACAGGTAGAGGGAATAGATTATGGTGAAATATTCTCTCCTATTGCAAAGTTGACATCCATTAGATTTCTATTATCTCTTGCTGCATCATATGATTTAGAGATAGAACAAATGGATGTGAAGACAGCTTTCCTTCATGGTGATTTGGAGGAAGAGATTTATATGTTATAGCCTAAGCACTACATTGTTAAAGGTAAAGAATCCTTAGTTTGCAGATTAAAGAAATCTCTATATGGTTTGAAGCAATCTCCTAGGATGTGGTACCTTAAGTTTGATGCCTTTGTGTTGTCAATTGGATTTGTAAGATCAAAATCAGATCATTGTGTTTATTTCAGAGTTGAAAATGATCACCTTCTTATTGTTGCATTATATGTTGATGATATGTTGCTGTTTGGGAAGGGTAAGGGTATGATTTCTGATTTTAAATCTCAGTTGTTAGCACAGTTTGAGATGAAAGATCTTGGGGCAGCTAGGTACATCTTGGGTATGGAAATCAGTAGAGATAGGTCTAACAGAAAACTTTGGTTGAGTCAGAGTAAGTATGTGAAGTCTGTGTTGGACAGGTTCAGCATGGCAGATTGTAGACCACTATGTGTTCCTATTTCTATGGGAACAAAGTTATCTGTAGATGATTGTCCAAAATCTCCTAGTGAGGTGGAGGACATGAGTAGAGTACCTTATGCTAGTGCAGTTGGTAGTCTTATGTATGCTATGGTCTGTACTAGACCAGACATTGCCCAAGCAGTGGGAGTCCTGAGTTGGTTTATGGCTAATCTTGGATGGGTACATTGGGATGCAGTTAAGCGAGTATTCAGATATTTGAGGGGTACATCAGATTACTCCATATGTTATCATGGTAACTCTTCTGGATCTTCGCATTCAGTTTGTATTTGTGGGTTTGTGGATTCAGATTGGGCAGGTGATATTGACAGCAGGAGATCCACCAGTGCTTATATGTTCACTATGTTTGGTGGTGCCATTAGTTGGATGAGTAAGCGACAACCTGTGGTTGCTTTGTCCACTACAGAAGCTAAGTACATGGCTTCTACTCATGCTTGTAAAGAAGCCATTTGGCTTAGAAGATTGTGTTCTGATGTTGGTGTTGATGCAAAACAAATTACTATTTGGTGTGACAGTCAGAGTGTTATTTGCCTTGCAAAGAATCCAACTTTCCATGCCAGAACGAAGCACATTGATGTGCAGTTTCACTTTCTGAGAGATATGGTGAAAGATGGAAAGATAAAGTTGGAGAAGGTAGATACTGTGAAGAATGTTGCAGATGCATTAACAAAACCAGTGGGCACTGAGAAGTTTAGATGGTGTTCAGAGTCTATGGGCCTTTTGGCCTATAGCGGTTAAAGTTCCTGTTATGTTCCTGTTGCTCTTACAAGGTGTTCGACAAGTGGGAGAATGTTAGGAATAAGGTGTCTCAACCTTGGATAATTCCTATTCTTATTATTTGTTTTGTAAATGTATTTTTTGCAAATAATGTAATTAAGTGTGAGTGTACATGTCTAGTTGGCATGTTGATGTGTCGGCATCTTGTGCGTAAGGAGATCATGACTGAAATGGTCATGACAGATTCCTATGATGCGTAAGAACTATTTAAGGAATGTTCTATGACAGGTGTAAGAGCATCTTATGACTAGGGCCTATTTGGGTGCCCAAGAAGAAGTGGTTGGTGTGTGTAAGAGAATATGCCAAAAATAGGTCGGTATGATAGATTCTCTTACACTTCTTTTGTGACCGTTATTTTTGGCAGATTCTATGACAAGCTGTCATAGTCTATTCTAGGGATGGACGCCTATTCTTGGGATTGCATGTAACAACTATGTACATGTGGCTTTGTGCATGGGTCTTGGTGGTTGTGCCTATTTTTGGGTCCAGAGGAGTCTATATATATGATGTTGCTCCTATGGGAGAGATATAATAGAAATTTAAGTCTTGTTGGCTTTGTCTCTCATTTCCTGAAAGAACTTGCATTGCAAGTGTATTGTAATCTTTGTGTTGAAGATAATACATTATGCAGGTTTTGGAGTGCTAGGATTTTTTACCGAAAGGTTTTCCCCAGGGTATATCATTGTGTCATTCTCTATTTTTCTGTATGCATTGTATGTGGTTTCAATATCTTTGTTAAAGTAGTTAACGAATCTGAAATTGTAAGGATTTATAAGAATTTGCACAATACTCTCCTATAGAGATTAGCGTAGGAAGCTATTTCCGAACCTGAGTTTCCTTACAAATATAGGCTCAATAACTTAGGAGGTACTCAACACAATCTCACAAAGAGTCATCTAGTATCATTATCTTAATGTTAGTTTCCCTTGTACTACTAGATTGCCTCCATAGGCTCCAATTAACATGGATTACCATTCTAGGAAATGCCTCTGTTAGAAGTATTAAAAGAATGAAAATAAGTTCATGAAATAATCCAAGAAAGTGAAGTGAAAAAAGGAGTTTACCATAAGCCAAATATGAGATAAAGTTGCAAGATCAATCACCAAAATATGAGAATACTCCAATAATCCCAACAAAGAGCCAAGAGATTTTTGAAAGGGGAAAAGCAAAGAAAAACCCCTTGTGTATTATGAATGAGGCATGAAAAGCCTAAAGAGAGAGATAGAATATGAGCAAGAAGCTCAATACAATAATGAGAGAACTAAGGGGAGAGAAATTGTGTGAAGGAAATGTGAGAAAAATTATATTAAGTGTGTGGAGAAGCATCTCTTAACTAGAGATGAGTGAAGTAATTTGCATGTAACTCCCTATGTGAATGAGTGCCACAGTCATGCTAAGTGTGTACCAAGTGTGAACATCCTCATAAGGAGGAATAAACTAATTTACTTAATAAAAGAATTACAAAATATGAGTTTTCCTCCCACTTGAACTAGAGAACAAAAATTACATGTAAAGATTCCATATAGGAATATCCTAAATAAAATAAAAGGAGGATACCTTGGTTTATCCTCAAATTAAATAAAACAACCAAGGAAAGATTACTAAATTCTAACACCCTCCTTTAATCTTTACTTGGGGTAATTAGATCAATAGGTATCAAACCCAAATGTTTACAATAATTTTGAGATTGCTCTTTAGAAAGAGTCTTTTTTAAGATATCGGCAGTTGGATAATTTCCCTTGCAATAGATGATGGACTCTTGCATATCTTCAACGTGTTCCTTTATGAAGTGATTATGAAGTGATATGTGCTTAGATCTTGAATGGTACATAGAACTCTTTGCTAACGAAGTAGCACTTTGACAATACAAAGGTGTAGGTGTTTTTTGAGGAGGGCCCAAATCTTAAAGCAATCTTTGATTCCTGAGAGCTTCTTTAGACACATGTGTACATTCTTCATATTCAATAGAACATAGTGACAAAGATTGATCATATTTGCTTCTCCAAGAAATAGCACTTGAATCTACAGTAAGGCAATAACCACTAATAGATCTCTCATCATTGGGATCTCTTCCTGTATATGAATCAGTAAAGCCTTGTAAAGTAAAATTAGATGGTGAATCATAAAATAAGTCAATAACATAATCAATGATACAATCATCAGTTTCAGAAAACAAATTTGTAATGTATCCATCATTAAATGAAAAATCAAGAGTGGAGCTAATATAATCAACATCATTATCATAGCTATTGTCATTATCATAGTCTCTTTATTGTCGTCCACAACAACCATAGGATTGCTATTGTATTCAGAATCTTGAACTTTGCAGAAATTATGAAGTTCATCTTGAGAAATACACACATCTCTACTAGGAGAGTCAAAAAGAGGTAATGTAACATTGAGAAAAGTAGAAATAATGTCCTCTTCTTGTTCTCAAATATCATCAAAGGGGGAATAAGAAGAATCTTCAAGTGTGAATGCATTATAAGAATAGCCATCATCATATAATTTATCCCAAATAGGAGAATTGTTGAAAAGAGGAATATTATCATAATTAGGATTAGACATAATTAAAGGTGACATAATTAAATAAACAAAATGATAAGATTAAGCCAAACATAGTGAAATACATTGAAGATAAAATGCTAACGGGCAAGAAAAATAAATTTAACACAAATGTTACTAGTTAAATTGTCAGAAAATTAAAAATTATTTAAATTTATGTTTAAATGAGAAAACAAAATTTATTGAAACTAATTATCAAAATGGTAATTGAAATATGTTTATATAGATCAAATGAGAAATGCCTTGAAACAATATTAAAAAATATTGAGCGAAAAATTTGTTTTAAAATTTAAACTTTTTATGATAAACAAATTTTGAATATTTTTTGTTAAATATAGAAAAGAATATAATGATTAAATAAAATGATATATTAAGAGTGAAATAATGATTAAATAAAGTAAGAATCTAATAATTAAATAAAATTGCAAGAGACATGCATGAACTAAAAAAAGAGAAAGTGTTATAATGATAAAATGGAATAAAAACTGCAACTATAATTATGAAAAAAAAATGTTTAAGAGTCAAAGGAATATTCAAATGGAGGTTAAACTTAGATAAGTGTTATTATGAAGATAAGACAAGAAAACTAATAATAAAGAATCTTCTACGAAGAATGTATTGATAACCTGCAATGATTAGTAAATATAAGAGACAAATAATAAGAAAATGACATTTTTGCATGAAGATTAATAATAACCTACAATAACATAAAAAAAAATGGATGAGAATATAATGAACAATGTTATTAAACAAATATAATGGAAATCAGTCAAACTATCTAAAATGAATTCAAACCAGAATACAAAGACAACTAAACTTAGCTAAACAATCATTCAAATTCAAACTTATCTCTAAACTTAGCTAAGAAATCATAACAAATTTATAAACAATCAAACTAAAATTCAAACTAAACTTAGAATAGCTAAAAATTGCAAAGAAAGACAAAGAATAAAAAAAACTTGAGAAGAGAAAATGTTGGCAGCCAATTAGTGATTGGCTCAAACCCGTGAATGGAAGCAGAGATACAAAGAGTGACAAGGATTGGTCACAACTCCTAAACAGTAGTGAATTTTGGGAAACTTCCCATGTAAGAAATAAATGGGCTTATTCTACACAAAACCCATATCTCATTTTTTTGAGATTCATTTTCATTTTCATTTTATCATAGAATCCAACATAAAATGGGTTGTACTTCTTCAGCAAAAAATCTGAACTGAAAGATGGGGTAAGGAACAGTCCACTAAGGATAATGGAGACAGTGATAATATTGAATGTGAATGAATAATCTACATCACGCATCCAACCAGAAAACAAAAGAGGAAAAAAAAGCACAGACAGAGGTATATCAAGATTTGTTAGAAAAATTAGAGATTTATGAAAGTAATATTATAAAACTTGCATGTACAATATTATAAAACTATAGATATATGAAAGAAAAAAAGATGTGTATATTAGAACATAGACATGCCTGCAAAACAAATAAAATAAACCTGCATGCACAAATATATTGTGCAAAAGATCTGAGATTAAAATAACACAATAAGAGATTGGAGATATGTCTTCCAAAAAAAATGAAATAGCCTGCATGCAAAGAGATATCATAAAATGTTGATACTATTATTATTTGAATCCTGCAAGAATTTAACCAGTAGAGGGTATGACCAAAAGAACGATTAGAATAAAACAAGTAAGAACATTAGAATAGAACAAATGAACAAAATGCAAACCCTTACGGTCTCTCGACAGAGGGTGAAGTTAGATCTAGAATAAAAACTTGAAATAAAAATTATTAAGCTGGGTTTGGCGGTGAACCGTCCAAACTCCAAAAAAAATCTAAAAACTACTCTCTGGCGGCAAGCCTTCCAAAGAGGGTCAGGAAAAAAATTCTAATAACAAAATAAACAAGAAAGAGCTACAACAAGTTAGAAAAAACAAGAAGAGGCTTGCTCCTTCGAATGACACCTTCCTAAAAACACTTAAACAAGGATTAAACCTACTCTAATACCATGTTAGAAGTATTAAAAAAATGAAAAATAAGTTTATGAAATAATCCAAGAAAGTGAAGTGCAAGAAGGAGTTTACCATAAGCCAAATATGAGATAAAGTTGCAAAATCAATCACCAAAATATGAAAATACTCCAAGAATTCCAACAAAGAGCCAAGAGATTTTTGAAAGGGGAAAAGCAAAGAAAAACCCCTTATGTATTATGAATGAGACATGAAAAGCCTAAAGAGAGAGATAGAATATGAGCAAGAAGCTCAATACAATAATGAGAGAACTAAGGGGAGAGAAAATTGTGTGAAGGAAATGTGAGAAAAATTATATTAAGTGTGTGGAGAAGCATCTTGTAAGTAGAGATGAGTGAATGAGTTTGCATGTAACTCCCTATGTGAATGAGTGTCGCATTCATACTAAGTGTGTGCCAAGTATGAGCATCCTCATAAGGAGGAATAAACTAATTTCCTTAATAAAAGAATTACAAAATATGATTTGTCCTCCCACTTGGACTAGAGAACAAAAATTACATGTAGAGATTCCATATAGGAATATCCTAAATAAAATAAAAGGAGGATACCTTGATTTATCTTCAAATTAAATAAAACAACCAAGGAAAGATTACTAAATTATAACAGCCTCGTTAACCTTCACATAGCATCTCAAAACATTTATGTTGGAGGCAAAGAAGGTCTAACCAACCTATTTCAAAATCAAAACAATAATAAATTAAAATTAAAAACTTAGAAAGTTTACTAAAGTCTAAAACATATTTAAATTTTAAATAATTTAACTTAGCTTCAAGAGCTCAATCTCAGTAATTGTCTAAATATGGCTTGGGACATATAGTGATCTGTGATGAACATTTGGATCTCTTGGGCATTAGCATACATTTGTTTGATCCACTCAACTTTCTTGCCATTTTTTTCTAGCAATAGATTGAGTGAGTGAGCAGCACAAGATGTTTAAAAAATGTGTTCATAACACTCAACCAATAACTCAAAAGCCCTACATTTTTTGACATTATTTATTGTCCCCTAAACAACATTTTGAGGGCTAACTTGCTCAATGACTTGAAAAATAATGTTTGCAATAAATGGACCGTCATTAAATTGTTATTCACATTCCACTGCTTTCAAAAACATTGCACCTCTCGTGAACACTGCAATAACATTGACCAAAAGTCTATTTTCTTACATATTTCCATCCATCCTATACTAGGGACACACCTATTTCAATTCATGAATCCCTAATGTGCTTTCAAGGAATCCTCTACATATTTCACCTCTTTATCCAATAAAGTGGTATGCACCCTTTCATAATTTGCCTTCAACCCCCTTTGGAGTCTCATTAATCACCATTTTTTGCCAATACAGTGAGCAAACACCATTAAAAGCCAATCCATTTGCATAAATGAATCTAGTTGTCTTGCTCAGCAATGTCTCTAGCCTCATTGTAAAATGTCATTTCCAAGGGCCATGTTTCTCTCTTATTTGGCATTGATTATTGAGGAGCACGCAAGAATGAATGGTCCTCTACAAGTTGTTGATTGGAAACTAAGGCCATAGAGGCCTTCGATGCTTTTCTACTTCTAGACTTTTCAAAATGATGAAAATTTGCATTCCCTATTGCTTCTTTTGCTTGTCTTTGCTCTTCAATATATTTCAGTGCAATAGAGTTTACAATAAGGGTTTTACTTGTAGTCTCCCCTTGAACTATTGGCTTGCCTATACAAAACTTATGTCTTTTTGAGGGATAAAGAACAAATGTGTTTTCGCTTTGTTAAGGTTTGAGATTAGATTGTATGACTTTTAATTTTATTTATTTTGTATATTAACTAATATAGATCTTTTCTTCTTTTCGGGTATGCAACGAATAAAAGACTTTGAAATTCATAAATGATATTTCACTTTAATAATGCACAATGAGAATGTGGAAGTATTATAAAATAAATGTTGATAGATGTATTTCCAGATTTACTTGCTAAATGAATATGAGTAGACTTGCATTCAATGTTGTATATGTTTGTCTTCAATCAATCAAAAAATGAATATAAATATAGGAGACATGATAGTATAGAAGCATGTCTCCTTAAGGAGACATGACTCTATATTATCATGTCTCTTCACAACATTATTTTTTGTTAGTAACTGATAATGCTAATCAGTATTTAGCATTTCAAACAATACATAGTGAAGGGGCACCCGATAACACAAGGCACTTGATCATAACATAGAACGCAGCACTTCATATTATGTAGCAACTGATACTAATCCATGGCTATATATTAACTAATATCAGTCGGTATCAATGCCAAGTCAACACCCTCTCCTAGCTAGGGAAGATAAATACCATCAAGGTACTTCTCACAATATATCCATTAATATGAAGAGATATCACTTAACTGTGATATCAGAAGGTATGGTCTGACCAGGAATATCAAGTCACGTAATATTCACCAAGTACTCAAAATAATGTGAAAAGATATATTACCTCAATGCAATATCAAAGTTTATAGAGATATCATCTCATGATATTAGGAGTAATGGCCAGAATATCAAGTCACATGATATTCACCATGTACTCGTAGCACTGGCCTACCAACATCAAGTCTCATGATGTCCACCAGGTGCTCAACAAATATTTTAGATATCACCTCAATATGATATTAGAGATATGGTTTGACCAAGAATATCAAGTCTCATCATATTCACCATAACTCAAAAAACTATTTTAGATATCACCTCAATATGATATCAGATATATGGTCTAACCAAGAATATCAAGTCTCATCATATTCACCATAACTCAAAAAATGTCCAATAGGTAATGTGCACATGTACCCTCAATAATACTTACCATAGGAACATTCCTATCATCTATCATGATATGTTTCAGCCATCATAAGATGTCTATCACAATAGAAGATCATGGCTTTTTTAAGGAACTCAATCCACCATGCAAGATATCATTTATCATAATCTGTTTCAGCCATCATAAGATGTCTATCATGATAGAAGATCAAGTTATTGTAAGATCATCACCTTCCAATAACTTTAACAAATACAAGTGATAATCATTTGGAAGTGATCACTTCCTCATGATTTACACAAGGCCCAAAAGGCATTCATGATTCATAGTCCTCTAACTGTTATAGTTTCTTTGATCACTAGAGAATCTATCTCAACATGGACTACTCACTATGAATCAATACAACCAAGATTATCAAAAGTTGATTGAACCATATCCTCTATTTGCTCCCTTTGAATCTCAAGTTCTTGTATCAACCTCTTGTCTTCTTTTGAAATGTCAGACTCTCTCTGCATCTGGTCTCAATCATCAATTCATTTTCAAGCATCAAGTGCTTTCTCCCTTGAATGCAATTTTTTTGTGCTTTTGTCCTAAAGGTATGTCAGAAAGAGATTACAAACAGCTCACTAAACTATCTCGACCAAAAATACCAATGATAGAAGCATACAAGAGTTTACTAACCAATAGTATAGCATGAATTACAAACTCAAAAAAAAATATGTGCATTAATAAAACATGGAATACTTATCTTCTATAAATTTCAAGTATTTCATTCTGTAAGGTGAGCCCATATAGAAAATATCATGCAAATTCATAGAATGATGTCATTGTTCTTGAAAATTACTAAAATTCTTCATATGACATGTCTTGAATATCCAAAGGTTCTATACACTATGACAACCTTCAATCTGATCGGATCTCCCTTCAAGCAGTTAGACTTTTAAAGAAGGAGCCTCACTTTGATACCATGTTAAGGTTTGAGATCAGATTGTATGACTTTTAATTTTCTTTATTTTGTATATTAACTAATATAGATCTTTTCTTCTTTTCACGTATGCAACGAATAAAAGACCGAGAAATTAACAAATGATATTTCACTTTAATAATGCACAATGAGAATGTGGAAGTATTATAAAACAAATGCTGATAGAGGTATTTCCACATTTACTAGCCGATTGAATATGAGTAGACTTGCATTCAATGTTGTATATGCTTGTCTTCGATCAATCAACAAATGAATATAAATATAGGAGACATGACTCTATATTACCATGTCTCTTCACAACATTATTTGTTGTTAGTAACCAATAATGCTAATCAGTATTTAGCAACTCAAACAATGCATAGTGAAAGGGCACCCGATAAGACAAGGCACCTGATCATAACAAAGAACACAGCACTTCATATTATGTAGCAACTGATACTAATCGGTGGTTGTGTATTAACTAATATCAATCGGTATCGATGCCAAGTCAACCAATACTAATCAATGATTAGAATATAATGCAAAACGATAACAATGGAATCGATGAAGTATATTGATAATCAGATTTGATGTCATTTGATCTTTAAAAAATACAAATGAATGATTAGTTAATTATATTAATAATATGAGAATATATTAATATTAATTTTTCCCAATTATGAATGTACAAATATATATATATATATATATATATATATATATATATATATATATATATATATATATATATATATATATATATATATACATACACCAATATGTATAATAATATATATTATTAGTATGTATATGTATGTACATAATTTAATCTATTCTCATAGTATTAATATAAGTGATAACTATTTTATCTGATCGAAGCTACAAACATCAACACACTCAACTATAAGAGTTTTTATATTCCTCTTAGCAATGGCTACAAATCCTAAGGTAACCTCCACCTAATAGTTGCTGAACCATTTCCATATATTTCTATAGTGGAGAGCTCAGGCATGTTTTGAACCGGGAATTCTCAGTGCTATGTCATTCTATGAATATGTAAATAACATACAAAGCCACAAACTAAAATAAAAAAACAATATAAAATCGAGAGTTCATTTTATTTTGTAAAAAAAATGCAAAGGAAATTTTTTTTTTAAAAAACAGCAACCTACCTCTTTTGTTGAAATCTTCCTCTTCAATGTCTTTGAGGACTTCTCAACACTTGCAACCATGTATAAATAACTCACAAACCTTCATGACTCCTTGAGCAATGGCAAGCAAACATAAAAGTTTAACAAAGGATGCTACTACATGTTAGGAATAACAATCCACCAATACAACTGAGAGGGGGGGTGAATCAATTGTATGACAGATTATTAAACTTTAAGTAGCAACTACACCAAATCGCATGATAACACAGTAAACGCCAACACAATAACACAATATTTTGTTGTCGAGAAAACCTTGTTAAAGGTAAAACCCTGGTGGGAATTAGCACCCACAAATGATGTACTCAGAGTATAGTATCCTTGTTAAAAGATCTAGCCCTGTTAGGAGCTTATTAAAACAATATAGTACACAGTCCATGTTAAAGGACAGACCCTGTTAGGAGTCAAAGAAAAAAGTAGGCTCACTGCCTAGGCTCACTATCCAAAGAAGGTTATGTCCACCTCCAGAATTCACTGTTTGCAACACAAGTGTATATAAAGGAAATACACAATCCTTGTGAACTGTCTGATAGCAATTGTCTTTGCTTGATCAATTCCAATGAAGTATATAAACTATCATCTTCTCTACATCCAACAGATACAAGCTCGCAGCTTCCACAATCTTCTTTTACTTTCCTTCCATACTCTATATCTTTTCAAAAGAAAAGATCTTAAATATATACCCTATTACAATAAATGATCAGGTCGGCCAATTAGGCTTTCCTAATATAAAAATAATTACATAACCCCTTGCTAAGATACACATGGTATCTAAAACAAGTATACAACAATTACAATTCAACAATTAAGGTCCAACATCTGTAATTTATTCTCGCTATCCATAATACACGCTACAACTTTGAAGTCGGCCCCAAGTAGGTCTCCTCTAGAACACATGTCACAGCTGACATCATCATGCATTCCATGACTTGCTAAGATCAATGAACATTCCTTAATATGTCATTTGACATCCCTTAAGCTCACATACATTGAATCTACATCGTTTGTAAAATACACTCAAAACACAGAGACTTACTCTATCAAATTCCATTGTCATAGTCCAGAAACCAGTATTCACCAAATCTTCTATTACTCAACCAATATGCAATAATACAACATGTGATCTTAGATATAAGATCACAACATCTTGTATACAAACCTGTGTTCACTTATTCTGCATCATCCGTACAGTATGCATACATTGTAATAACCAGTTTGTTCTCTTCATAGAAACATATGTTGACATTAGTGACAAAACACGAATGACAACAATATTAATTCCAACAACACTCAATCAAGACATAGATGTTGTGTAGTGATTAAACATGTTAAATGCATCGAAAACATCCAACAATCTCCCCTTTTGGCATTGATGGCAACAAATGGGAAAATCCATCAACCCAAAAATATTCTCTCAATATCATCAACATAATCTTTTCCCAAACAGTGAACTCTTCTCCATAGTATCTCTCCCCATACATTAAGGATTTTCTCACAGTATCTCTCCCCCTTTAACAACAATGGAAAAGGGTTCCATAAGTCATCAACTGTCTTCTTTTTAGTCTTCTTCAACCAAGTGTTGAATCACCCAAATGTATTTTGTAAGGTTCCAACGATCACTCCCCTTAAGAAGTAGATCCATACATCAAGTCCAGAAAATGATAGAGCTCTGAAGACCTCTGGACTGATGCATCCCTGCATCATTTAATTCTCACTGGGAGGAGCTTGCCCCCCAAGTATACCTCTGAGATACTCAAATGCATCTTTTGGCAATGGCTTTGTAAAGATGTATGCTATATGTTCCTTTGTGCTAATGTATTCCAACCTTATTTCTTTCTCTGCTACCTTGTCTCTCAAAAAGTGATACTTAATAGAAATATGCTTAGTTTTAGAATGCATCACAAGATTCCTTGACATATTCACTATACTGGTGTTATCACAATAGATAACCACAAGTTCAACAAAAGTTGTTCCAATATCTTTCAGCATTTGTTTCATCCAAACAATTTGGGTGCAATTAATAGCAGCAGCAACATATTCAGATCCAGCAGTAGATTGAGCTATACAATCTTCTTTTCTACTTAACCATGAAACCAACCTTTTCTCAAGGAAAAATGCACATCCACTAGTACTCTTCATGTCATCAATGTTTCATGCCCAATCAGCATCAGTATAAGCATGAAATTTAAAGTCATCATTTTTACCATACCATAAGTCATATTTCAATGTTCCTTTCAAGTATCTAAATATCCTTTTCAAATCAGTCATGTGTGTGTCTTTAGGATCTATCTAATATCTAGCCACAATTCCAACATCATTAGCAATATCTAGTATGGAGTGAGTCAAATATTGTAATCCTCCAATCACTGATCTATTTTTGGTCTGAAAAACACTCTTGGTCTCATCAGTATTTTTCAGTTTATAGCCAGTCACCATAGGTGTACCAATAGGTTTATAGTCTTTCATTCCAAAAAAAATTCAACATTTCTTTAAGATACTTAGTCTGAGGAATAAAAATGTTATTCTTGCTCTGATTTACTTGCAATCCAAGAAATAATTTTATTTCAGCAATCATGGACATCTCAAATTCATTCTCCATTTCTTTAGAAAACTTCTTACACATCTCATCATTGCCTCCAAAAATAATATCATCAACAAAAATTTCTATTATCAAAATTTCATCTTGACTAATTCTTAAGTACAGATTGTTGTCAGCATTACCTTTTCTGAATCCAAGGTGAAGTAAGTATTTGTCTAGTCTTGCATACCAAGCCCTTGGTGCTTGCTTTAGTCCATACAGTGCCTTCTTCAACTTGTAAACCATTTTTTCATCTTCTGTCAAAGGAAATCCATCAGGTTGCTCTATGTATACCTCATCTTCAAGATCCTCATTTAGAAATGTAGATTTTGCATCCATCTGATATACCTTGAAGTCTTTATGTGCAGCATATGCCAGAAATAGTCTCATAGCTTCCAACCTAGCAACAAGAGAAAATGTCTCTTCAAAATCTATGCCTTCTTGTTGTGAATAGTCTTTGCAAACCAATTTTGCTTTGTTTCTTACAACAATTCCTTCTTCATTCATTTTGTTTTTAAAAACCCACTTAGTTCCTATTACATTCTTGTCTTTAGGTCTAGGAACCAATTCTCAAGTGTTAATTTTCTTTATCTAATCTAACTATTCCTTCATAGCTTTGATCCAAGATTCATCTCTACAAGCTTCATCAATAGTCTTAGGTTCAACTTGAGAAATCAAACAAATTTCTTCCCTTATCTTTGATCTAGTCATTATTCATTGACTTGCATTACCAATAATTTGATTTTCAGGATGGATTTTCTTAACATACCTCGGAGTCTTAGGAGTCTCAATAACTTCATTTGTGGCATCATCACAAATCTCATTCTCACAGTCAATCTCAACATGTTCTTCTTCTTCTTTTGTAGTAGCAACTTCCTTGATCTATGTATTCTGATTACAATCATACATTCTCTCATGTATCTGAAACTTTTCATCTATCTTCACATTATTACTTTCAATCATCTTTCTCAATCTCGGGTTAAAATATTTGTAAGCATTGCTTTTAGTAGAATAACCAAGAAAAATTCATTCATCACTTCTAGCATCAAATTTCCCTATTTCATCATCTCTTTAGATATAGTATTTACTTCTAAAAATTCTGAAGTATTTTACAGTAAGAGTATAATTAAACCACAATTCATAAGGAGTCTTACTTGTACCTTCTCTGATTTGAATTATGTTCAATGTGTATATTGTTGTCCCAACAGATTCTCTCCAATGTATATGAGATACATTTCCTTCTAGCATCATTGTCCTAGCAGCATCCAATATTGTTCTGTGTCTTCGCTCTACTATCCCATTTTATTGTGGAGTCCTAGGAGCAGATCTTTGTCTATGTATTTTATGCTCTTCGCAATATGAATTGAATAGATGTGAAATAAACTCTCCACCTCTGTCTAATCTCAAACATTTTATCTTTAAGTCAGATTCATTCTTTACTTTTGCTTTGAATAAGTTGAATTTGTCAAATGCTTCTGATTTCTCTTTCAAGTAAGTAATCCACATCATTCTAAAAAAGTCATCAACAAAAAGTATAAAGTACCTTTCACCATAGTATGATCTTGTCCTTGTAGGTCCACATAGGTCTGTATGTACCAGATCCAACTTTCATTTTGTTGAATATGACTTGCTTTTATAACTTTTTCTAGTCTGCTTTCCCATAACACACTCTCTACACATTGTTAGATGGTTTTACAATTTTAGGTAGGTCTTTCACGACATTAGTCAAGCTTGCCTTCACAATATTATCAAAATTAACATGACAAAACTTTATGTGTCATAGCCAACTGTCATCTATCTTTGCAACAAAATAAGAAACTTCAGATGTATTTAACTCAAATACATTACCTCTAGATTTAGTACCAGTTGCAATCAAATTTCATGTCTTACTTCTGATAAAACATTTCCCATCAATGAATTTCAATTGATAACCTTTGTCCACCAATTGCAATCACTCAACAAGTTATGCTTAAGTCCATCAACAAGTAGTACATTGTCAGTATTACTCTTTCCATCCAAAGAAATAGATCCTACTCCAATGATAAGCTTAGGAACATTGTCTCCAAATCTCACAACACCACCATCATACTTATTTAGTTTAACAAACTTATTTTTATCTCCAAACATATGATGTGAGCAAGCATTGTCTATAACTCATTCATATTCTTATCAACATGTAACACTAAAGCTTTTTCCTCATGTAATGGTTTTTCATCTTTGATAGCAATAAATCCAATCTCCTCATTATCAAAATCATCATCAAAAATACCTTCACTAGCATAATAACATTCTTTTTCTTTTGAATACTTAGGTTTGTGCTTAGGAATTCTTGGACATCTAGATGCAAAGTGACCTATCTTATTGCATGAAAAATATTTCAAAAGTAACTTTCCTTCAAATTTACTCTTACCTCTCTTTTCTCTTCTAGTGATCAAAGCAACAAGTTCATTTAGATTTCTTTCTTCTTCTTGTATCTGTTCTCATTCATCGGCATACTCACTAAGCTCTTCTTTTTATATTACCAGTGCTGGTGCTCGCAATTCCAGATAATGTCTTTCCGTGTGTAGATGCCTTAAATGTTGTTTCAACTTTAGGTAAAGAATCTCTCATTTCTGCAGCTTTAAAGATAATTAGCTTTGCAATCAACATCTCTCTGCTAAAGTTTGCAGTCAAAGGTATAATCTCTTATATAGCCTGAACTTTGGTCATGTAAACAAGTGCCAATGATCTAAGGATCTTTGCAATTACTTCTTCCTCTTCATAAGTGCCTCCAAAATTTCTGATTCCAATCACAACCTCAGTAACTCTCTGTACATAAGCTCTAATATTTTCATCATTTTTCATTTTCAAGTTCTCCGTCCTTGTTTTCCAATTCTACAACTTTGCTTGCTTAGTAAACTTGTCGCCTTCATATAATGCTTCTAATCTTTCCCAAATTTTATGTGCAAAATCGAGACCTTTCACCTCAGTAAATTCTCCTTCAGAGAGTGCATTGATCAGTGCTTCCCTTGCAACCATGTTATATGAAAATGTCTTCTTTTCTTCATCAGTAGCTTTATCTAATTCATCCTTAGCCTTCATATTTAATTCATTCTTTGTGATCATCCAGTAGTCAATACCTAAACATAGCAAATGTGTTCGCATCTTGTTCTTCCAACTATCAAAATTTTCAGGATCAAATTTCAGACTATCCTTCGTATAGAATGTCATCTCCAAAATCACCTTAAGTGATTAAGTTTTCTCTCTAAGGACCAGTAGCTCTGATACCAATTGTTAGGAATAATAGTCCACCAATACAACAAAGAGGAGGGGTGAATCAGTTGTATGACAGATTATTAAACTTTAAACTTTAAGTAGCAGCTACACCAAATCACATGATAACACAGTAAATGCCAACACAGTAACACAATATTTTGTTGTCGAGAAAACCTTGTTAAAGGTAAAACCCCAGTGGGAATTAGCACCCTCAAATGATGTACTAAAAGTATAGTATCCCTGTTAAAAGATCTAGCCCTATTAGGAGCTTATTAAAACATTAAAGTACACAGTCTCTGTTAAAGGACAGACCATGTTATGAGTCAAAGAAAAGAGTAGGCTCACTATCTAGGCTCACTGCCCAAAGAAGGTTATGTCCACCTCTAGAACTCACTATTCGCAACACAAGTGTATATAAAGGAAATACACAATCCTAGTGAACTGTCTGACAGCAACTGTCTTTGCTTGATCAGTTCCAATGAAGTATATAAACTATCCTCTGCTCTACATCCAGCGGATACAAGCTCACAGCTTCCACAATCCTATTTTACTTTCCTTTCATACTCTATATCTTTTCAAAAGAAAAGATCTTAAATACATACCCTATTACAATAAATGATCAGGTCGGCCAATTAGGCTTTCTTAATATACAAATAATTACATAACCTCTTGCTAAGATACACACGATATCTAAAACAAGTATACAATAATTAAAATTCAACAATTAAGGTCCAACATCTGTAATCCATGCTCACTATCCATAATACAAGTTACAACTCTGAAGTCGGCCCCAAGTAGGTCTTCTCCAGAACACACGTCACAGCTGACATCGCTCATCCGGTAACGCCAAGTCCCGTATATGGGCAAGATAGTGCTTTTACAAATTTGGCAGAGGCATTCATTGAAGATTCAAAGTGAGACCCTTAGAATAGTAGGGCCCAGTGTTCACCTGCAAAAGCAAGAGCGACTCGGGATGATAACATAGTAACACAATATTTTGTTGTCGAGAAAACCCTGTTAAAAGTAAAACCCCGATGAGAATTAGCACCCACAAATGATGTATTGAGAGTATAGTATCCCTGTTAAAAGATCTAGCCATGTTAGGAGCTTATTAAAACATTATAGTACACAGTCTCTGTTAAAGGACAGACCCTGTTAGGAGTCAAAAAAAAAGAGTAAGCTCACTGCCCAAAGAAGGTTATGTCCACCAATAGAACTCACTATTCGCAACACAAATGTATATAAAGGAAATACACAATCCTATTGAATTGTCTGACAACAACTGTCTTTGCTTGATCAATTCCAATGAAGTATATAAACTATCCTCTGCTCTACATCCAGCAGATACAAGCTCGCAGCTTCCACAATCCTCTTTTATTTTCCTTCCATACTCTATCTTTTCAAAAAAAAAAATCTTAAATATATACCCTATTACAATAAATGATCAAGTCGGTCAATTAGGCTTTCTTAACATACAAATAATTACATAACCCCTTGCTAAGATACACGGTATCTAAAACAAGTATACAACAATTACAATTCAATAATTAAGGTCCAACATTCGTAATCCATGCTCGCTATCCATAACACAAGCTACAACTCTGAAGTCGGCCCCAAGTAAGTCTCCTCCAAAACACACGTCACAGCTGATGTCATCATGCATTCCATGACTTGCTAAGATCAACAAACATTCCTTAATATGTTATCTGACATCTCTAAGCTCGCATACACTAAATCCACATCGCTTGTAAGATACACTCAAAATACAGAGACTTACTCTATCAAATTCCACTGTCACAGTCCAGAAACCAGTCTTCACCAAATCTTTTGTTACTCAACCAATATGCAATATTACAGCATGCGATCTTAGATAAAAGATCACAACACCTTCCCGTACACAAACCTGTATTCACTTATTCTGCATCATCCATAAAGTATCCATATAGAAACATATGTTGACATTAGTGACAAAACACGAATAACAGCAGTATTAATTCCAACAACACTCAATCAAGACACCGATGTTGTGTAGCGATTAAACATATTAAATGCATCAGCAACATCCAACACTACCTCTAAGGTACCAGCTGCAAAACTTGAGCTATATCATGATGTCATTCTAACTGATCACTCGCCAAAAAAAATCATTCAGTAGTCTATGAAACATATCTATAGACCACAACCATTCCATCAAGACAACCACTGACTAGCATTTCCTTGGACAGAGCCTAAAATACTAAATTCACAGAGGATATATTGCTGCTGCTTTTAGTATGACACGAGCAATTAAAGATCAAAGCATTTATTTGCAATTACTTTTACTATCAGACTGGATGTCAGTATAGTTGGTTTTATAGGATGAAGCCCTGTGAAAGGGCTTTTGATGTGTTTATAGTTCAAAGCAACTATATGCTTCTAGGTAATTATCTCGTCTTGATCATGCAGTCATCAAAATCTGAAGATAAGCTTCATGATGCACACTCATCAATATTTCAATCAACATTATGAATTTTCAATGTTAACCAATGGAGAAGGGCCTCTCACAGATGGACTAGTTTGAACTATTAATTAGAAAAACTTTGAAGGCGATGAGGCTCAGGACCAATTGCTTGCCCACACTTACTGGAATACCCAAATTTTAAGCTTAGATCTATAGAGAACTTCTTGAACCGAATGCACACTAGTCAAAGTAGACAACCAGGGCACTGGCCCTAATTACTCGAGGAATTGCCCGGCCCTGTGAAAGAAAAAATCACAATAGTTACACCAACGCACTTACAGCTATGGCTTGGTTTGCAATACAACAGTTAGGTAGCCAGCATTCTCTGACTTAATACTCATTGACAAACACCTTCCCAAAAAAAATCCACCCTCTGAGAGACATTGTAGCAAACTTCACCTCAAATCAGGGTATTTATTTCAAAAATTAAAATCTTAAATGATCCTAATCAAAATCAAGTACACAATTTTATCTTGGTAATCTCGTCAAGCAGTTTGTAAAATTCAGCATCATGTGGACCATGTTCATTATAAGCAAGTTCATGCAATAACATAGTGCCCACCAAGTCCTCATGAGAGTACAACTCTAATTCTCTGTTAGGGCTCATTAAGCTGATCTTAATTTCTGTACTAACTCTAACAATTAATCCTAATGCAGCCAATAAAGAAAGCAGCAATGGAACATATTTCTTAAATCAAGGAACAATTAAATCAAAATTTACAAATCATGCTGAATGCACCCCCATTTTAAATAACAAAAGCACAAAATTCAGTTAAGGGGTTTGCATGCAATTGAATCTACTGTAGCAGGCATTACATTCACAAGCGAGTAATCTGCTGTCATCTAAACAGAACAAAAAATGATCTGGTGCCAACAGAATCGAAAACAAACACTAACTGAAACCATGGCAAGTGACTTACCTCAAGATTCTGCAAAAATTGTGTTGCACTGTTAACATTGCCAACTAGAAAAAATGGGTAGAGTTTGCAGGAATACTTTTAGGGAACCCTACCAGAGCAGAAATGTCTATTTTCAAACATGAATAAAGAGATTCGATATGATTCATGAAGATCCAATTTCATTTGACGGCAACTGAAAACCACAAACTATTTTGCAGTTTAACAGCAACTGAGGAGTTGTTTGATGGTGTGAGACTTGTTCCAGGCTTAAAGCTCACTCTATATATTATTATATAGCCCATCAGCTAATGATGATATGGTGAATTATATACACTCAAGGATAGGAATATCCGTGTATCAAACTGCAAGCAGTGGATCTTAAAATGATACAAATGAGTTAAGCTTGTAGAAGTAGAACTTATTCAGTTGTCAAACAATGTTTACTGGAAGTGCTAAGAAATTAGAGTACATACGTATTGTCACAAATTTATTTATCATGTTTTCATAACCCTGAACTATGGGTGTATGGTATGAAGTGAAGACTACCCTATTCAGGTTAGAAACTAAACACAAAAAGATTCCAAAGAGAAACAGGGAAAGATAAGGTAAAACAGGAGGAATTGGGAAAAAGGAAAATAAATCTGCTATCTGCAAACCAACCATTAGTAAATAGAAATGTCCTCTCCAATCAAACTAACAGAAGGTAACCCTTATCATATCACATGTAAAGGAGATAACCATTTAATTCATTCACAATGTGTTCAATACTCTGTCAAAATATCTACTAAAGTAAAAATAAAGAGCAAAATATCTACAAAAGTAAAATAGTTAACTGCAAACTGTTGAATTTATCTCTGCATTATTCATTGTATTTATAGATATAGACAACCTTGGGGACTGTTTATACTAAAACGTGTAAATGTATATACCAGATGGAAAAAATGCATTCAAAACAAATCCAATATTTAATACAAAATCTATTAAGACTGATACTCTACATTTACTCGAACAACAATCGATTTGATTCCTTAAATGCATAGATCAGCTTTGCCGAGTTTATATGGTGAAGTTTTGCATTTGCCTGTTTAGTAAAAAAGTTCAGCAGTTTCCACGCCTGAGTCTTGTTTGCAGGTGAACAGCTTCCAGACATGAGACTTGTTTCCAGTGAAAATCTAACACAATATGTAGCTCTATCGGCTAGTAAACTACAGAATGTTTCTAAAATGCCAACACAAAAGTCGCAAGAAAATGTATTTTTCATGGGAACTATTTTTATAAAATATATAAATACTCTGAACACAGAACTTTTGTCATCATACCAAAACAAATGTTATTAAAACACCCAACAATTAAAGTATTACCGCTTGCCTCTGTCCTAAATTTGCCATTGCATTTAGTCTGCAATGCCTCCAATTATAACAATAGCTTCAACATCATTAAGAAAACAGCAACAAAAAATTATGCAGCAATTGATGGTTTAGATCCAGCAGAAAGGCGGGATGATGCTGCCCTCTTCTTGGCCAAGCTCTCACTTCTGCGTTCACGTTGTTCTTTCAACCTTGAAGCAAGCAGCTTTTGATATTCAGCTGCCTCAGCCTTGGCCTTGACAATTCGCTTCTTCTTCTCAGCTATTCTGTGGCGCTTCCTTTGCAAAGTCAATGGTGTTACAAGCCTTTGAATCTTTGGAGCCTTGCTACGTTTCTTACCTAATATAAAAATAGGTAAAGAAAAAAAATTTATCATTTTGTTTTCCTTAACAAAAATAACCTCACTCTTGCGTACAGAAATCAAACTTAAAAAGGAAAATTATACTGAGAAAGGGCAAAGAATATTAACCTGATTTAGATGTAAAAGTCCGACGGTATGTATTAACATACTTTCTGACATCATCCTCCTTCGAAAGATTAAACAATTTTCTTATCTTTGAAGCCCTCTTGGGCCCACGCATCCTTGGCTTTTCAGTGTCGGTCAGACCAGGAAGATCATTTTCTCCTACAAAATGATTTAGATGAAGATGCTAAAACTTCCATAAATATCAATATCTTTGAAAACTTGACAATTTAACAACTGAATACAGAAATAATCAATATTTACCCTTTTTCACAATGACCAAGTTCAGGACAGAGAGGTCGGGGCTAACAATGCATCCTCGAACAGACTTTCGCCTGCGTTCTCCATCACGCCTTCCAAATCCACGAAAGCAGGGTGTGCCTGTAAACAAGACCATCACACTGTTGGTATGAATTAACAATGTGAACTCTACATAAATGCAAAATTTGAAACTAGAACTTCACCTCGGTGCATGAGGAGCCGAACACGGCCTGGAGTAAGAACCCCCTGTTTCATTGGAAACCCCTGTTTATCGCACCCTCCCATGATCTTGAAGACATATCCCTTGAACTCCTGAAAATTGTGACAAACAGGCATGAGAAATTGTAACAATAATAGAAGCCAAATATTTGTTGCTTGTAACAATAGGTAAATAACTGGTACATACATCTCCCAGGGAATCGCCGATGACCTCCTGTGAAAGTCTCTTGTCAAAAAAGGCACGCCTGTTGATACACAAAACCAAAAGAACGAAGACTTAGTTCAAGCTTCAGATAATATCGATGATACCCATTTAGTTCTCCATCCTCTGAAATTATCCAAACCCATAGCATGTGTAAATAATATATGACACTGAAATTATCAAAATCCATGTCATATATACGTAAATGATATAAGACACACTGAAATTATCCACACCCGTGTCACATGGAAATGATATCTGAAGTCTAACGTCAAATCTATCTGGAAAAAGGCATTAATAAACAGAAAGGAAACAAATCACTATATCACAAGAGCAATTTTCTTCATGACTCTAAATCTGTATAGCTAACAAGTCGAAGCTAAACTAACACATTTAACAAAATTGTTGAAGGAAATTTTATAAAAATCCATTGAGCAAAATAGCCTGTTACATACACATCCAAGCCCCAAAAAACAATGCTAAGCTCAATGCTACATAAAGAAAGAAAAACATTCTAGTAACCATTAAGGTAGACATAATCTGCAGCTCGCGGATTACGTAAATGGTGAAAACCTACAAGCTTTCAACCACAGCTATCCATGAAACTACGTTACTGTAGTTGCATATATAGCAGCAACTAGAAATAATATTAAAAACAGATTTGCAACAAACACAAGCACATAAACCATAGTTCTCAAACGGAACACATAAATAACTACTAAATGATGAATATGTATAAATATCCTAACTTTGTCATCATATTTCTTATAATACAGTGCCCATTCATACATTCACTATTACACACTGAAACATATAATGCCCCTAGCTGATTGACAGAACACTAAGAAATGTCTCATAATTTACTACTAAATCCAGATTATGGGGATCAAAATGAAGTCCTTAGGAGACCATACACCCTGTAGGAACAAGTCATTGATGTATTTATAATTTACTACTAAATCCAGATTATGGGGATCAAAATGAAGTCCTTAGGAGACCTCATATACCCTGTAGGAATAAGTCATTGATAACATAAATGATAATACCATAGGCCAAATCAGCAGTTAGTGGTGATAACGAAAGAGACATTAAATATAACAACATGATCCTTGGGATTCTCAAAGAGATGCAGTCAAAGCCAAAAAAATGAAATTGGGCCTCGCAAGACTGAAATTTTGAGGTATTTACAGCACAACAAAGGAAACAAGCTCTAAGCCATAACAATAGTGCCTTGCTACTCTAATTAGTACTATCGAATCCATCTTGGGCAAGAGCACAAGTGGTAGCCACAACAAGTATGATGCATGATCTTTGGGATTCTCAAAGCAATGCAGCCAAACCAATAGAATAAAATTGGACCTCACAAGACTAAAATCTTGAGGCATTTATAGCACAACAATGGAGACACGCTCCAAGCCATAACACCAACAATTAGTATCTTACTACTCTAGTCAGTACTATCAAATCTATCCAGGGAGCGTAGGCAATCCTATGTCTGCACTAGTTGAAAAGAAAATGAACCAAATTGTAGATTTCTAGCAAAAGGTAGACACTCGCTTCCCCTTTGACCCTTCTGACTTTCATCACATGTGACAAGTTTGAGCATGGCTAGCCTTGACCACAAGAAATTCATGAAATACCTTATTGACGTAAAAAGACATTGTAAATACACATCATAACATCGCCACTATTTCGGTTTTTTGAATTCATTATTCTTTAGGGATTAATGTTTCCAGTTAGTGTTTAGGAACTACCATCCCTCAAATCATGTCTTGATGCGATGTGCAGTATAACTTATCTTCAAAATCTTTTATAACAGGCATAATCAGTTCCTATAATTAATTTCTGTTGAGCACAAAACGAGTGAAAATGGCAGTTGTCAAACCAATTAAAGCTCCATTATCATGGAAAACACATGCCATTTCTTTTACACATCATGCATAAGGATGAGATGGTCCTTTGTTCTTCTGCTTACCTATTGAGAAGGGTACAAACATAAATGCTTCCTCCCACTATTTTAGGTTGCAAGTATCGCTCACTTCTCTCACCTTTGGCTTATGACATCAAGTTCAAGAGCTTCATGCATTCAAGAACTTTCACCTATTGCATTCCATAGTCACCAGGAGATGCACCTCTCCCCCTCCAAGACATGTCTCCGAGACCTTGCACAACTCCAGAGTCTTCAAAATTGAGCAGAGACTTTAACACAAAGTCTCCCAGTCTCCTGCCACGAAATTTGAAGTATCCCGCATGTCTCCAGAGGAAAAAACACATTAAAAACAAAATATTCAAGTTTTTAGTCTTTGACCATTGTTTAGGCCTGATGACTTTGCATTTGGACCGAGACTTACACCGTTTTAGGCCCTAACCGTAGACACGGGCATTTGGAAGGTGGTTAAATATATTTATTTTTTCCATACATTGCATTTGCATTTGGCTGCGATCGGGCTGTGGTTAGGTTTTAGGTTTACTGTTTTCATTTGCTGCATTGTTTTATTTGCTTTTATTGACTGTTTTTATTAGCTTCCGCCTTCCACCGTTCTGTAACTTTGTTTCATTGCCTTCCACATTTTGTAGACATGTCTGCCAGCGCAGGTCCGCTGGCAAACATGTATGCAAAATGTGAAAGCACTCACACGCAGTTGAAACCATGGTGGAAGAAGCGGTTGAACCAGATGGCCTCAATGAATTACCCCCAGTTGTACTACCATCAGAGGAACCTGAGTTGGAGAGTGATGATTATCTGAACAGCGACATAGCTGAAGACTTTGAGATGGATGATCAAAACATTGTGGAGTAGATGATACTAGATAGATTTCTGATTTTTGTTTACAGTTCTGAGTTTTTTGTTTGCATATCAGCGATTCAGCATCAAACAATATATTTTTGAATTTTAAATTTTAATATGTAATGATAAATCATAATCTAATATGATCAAATGCTAATGTGATACTCCGAAATCAGATATGCAGTGTGGATTTTGAACTATTTGACTCTATATGAAACAATATTTGTTAAGTTCCAGATCGTTGCAAATGTAATAGCACTGCCATAAAAGTATGTACTTTCCAAATGCATCAAAATCTTGAATGTATACATGGTAAAGACAAGAAGAGAAATGTCCCTTCATGGGACATGTCTATTCATTAATCTAATTTATTAATTTAACTATATAATCATTATAAGAATAAATAAAAGATTAACTTTATATATATATATATATATATATCAATTATTAAATATATTAATATATATATATATATATATGTCTATATAATAAATCATTTTTTATTGAAACTCCTTTTCATCTAAGGCTTCATTCTCCAACATGCCAAGTTTATCTTGAAGGTACACAACCTTACCTATAGCAAGAAACTTGGTGAGAATATCAGCCATATGTTCTATAGGGATAATGTACCTTGAATAGCATACTTATGCACTATATCTCTTATATAGTTTTCATCACTCTGGGTGAACCCCAAGTTATGTAGGAGATAGCAATAAAGGCATTTCAGCCAGCACACTTGAGACTCAATCTCATGATCATAGTCCTCTTGATGCTTCATTTAAGGTCTTGTAACAACCTCCTCACCTCCTCGTCCAAGGTTGTTTTAGATCAACTATCATACTCCCTCGAAATCTAATATCAACCTTCTGCGAGCAAGTCGTGTCTTTGTTCTTTACTCTGCATTAAGCTCTTTTCTTGAATTCTCAGCCATCTATCTAAGAATATCATGACCTAGATATCTGCATAAAAACCTTCTAGTTTACATACATGGAATTTCATCATTTGAATCGCAATTCTTTTTCTTCTTATAGTTTCCTAGTCACTAGGGAAACCATCTCGATATGGTTTACTCCCTCTGAATCAATATGACCAAGATCCTTGGAAATCAAATAAGGTATATCGTCTAGATGTTGTACTTACTCCCTCTAAATCTTTGAGTACAAACATCAACATTTAACCTTCTCGTCCAAGGTTTCCTCTAATGGCTCATCAGACTTCTTCTGGATGTGATATCAACCTTCTCACCATCTCGCCCAAGGTTGCTTCTAATAGATAAAGTGTCAGAATCCCTCTGAATCTAATAGCAATCCTCCTTTTCCTGCAAGAGCATCCTCAAAAATTATTAAGGCAAATAGCTCTTATAGTATGTATGAATAAGAGAATAAGAGAGATTAGAAATACAATACTTAGAAATTGAACTAAAAAATACTGACTCATGTAGTTAAAGACTATTCTTCAACTTCTCTCACTAACATAGATGCACACCCTTCAAACAATAACCTTCATTTCCGTATACTTTGAACATTATAGCATATAGTGTGCTTATACGTTCTCTAACTCTTGAGTCATGAGAAACACAGTCTTCGGCAAGAGAAAGCACTTTGCTTTGAATTCAGGCCCACTCTCCATGCTCAGCTTGTCAGTTGTAATATAATGTTGCCACATAATCATCCTCGTTGTCAACGTAGGAGTCGACCATCACATTTATGCTGCTGCCTTCTCATAATATCAATTCTATTATTTCTGATTAAGTGTTTCACTATTTTGTCTTTACATGTCTTCCAACGTATCTTCATATCACTGGAATTAGTTATTCATATAATTATTGTCATGTTCCCCTATGTAAACCCTTCTCCCATCAAATTCTCTCCAAGCTAATGTAACCGCACTCAACAATCATTGATACCACTGTAATGTCCCTCCTTGGGACATGATCTCAATATGGACATCCTTTGATGAATATATCACTATGAAGATAATAGTAAAGGCTAGTTCACGAGCAACTTGTATGATGACATAAACATATAGTGTTTTATCAATAATGATTCCAAACTTGAATTAGCAAGGTTTGGCACAGGTTCTGGGAAATTCTGGCCCAAGTGAAGGAATAAAGTAGATTCTAACTTCAAGATTATAGATTTTTGATAGTAGTATCAAATCCAATATATCTTTAATGAATTCCCCAGTTTTGCTAGTTGTATATGGCATGTCGTTAGCATTTGAATTTGATAATGGTGATCATGCTTGAGCCCTAGATGGATTGTCATCTTACTCATATATCTCTGTTCGCTGTCCTGTAACGCACAAACAATATTATAAGGCCTCCGCAGTCTATCTTCTAATGGTCTCACTTTGCAGCTTGAGACCCGTGTCCAGGGATTTGATCCCCTCCACTAACCACAGAATATGCAAAATATTGGAAGTCTGAAATTTCTCTTATCTTTCTGTTTTGTATTCTTATGAGTAATCTTCTAGTATATTTTCTTCACAACAATCTGCTGGTGTGTATCAGAAGTATCAATTTCTCTTCTAAACACATTCAGAGATCTGCCTGTGTTTCATGTTGCTTTAATCATAAACGATGTATTCGGTCATGGCCCATGATCACTGTAAATCAGGTCTGATCTTAATTGCTTTGTATTGTGTTCATTACAGATTTCAGTCTCCTGTTCTCTATCTGCCGATGGTTCAATTTCCCTGATCTCTAATTATATAAATTCTAAGTTTTCTATTTGTTTCGAAGGGAAAGAGTCCTCTGAATTTGCCAATGCCAGCCGCCATTTTCAAGATCCTTTTCACCAGCTCTGTGCCGGCATCTATATCAACCCCTGCATCTTTGTACGTAAGCCCAGCAACACCTCTTCCTTCTTTGACTGCCACACTTCTCCCGCTCTGCTTTCGATTAAGGGTAACTAGCCCGCTGCGCTTGCTATTGCAGCAAACAATATCACTTCTGAATTTACCGGAAACAATATGCATACCCAAGGAAGCCATTAAACCCTATAGACAGTTGAATGTCCCTAATTTAGAGTCGATAAATATTTGATTCACCAGAACATAAAGCGACAGATTTTTCAGAGACAGCTGATTTTTCTATATTTCTCTGCACGTAGAAGGGTGCAAAAGCAATGCTATAACTTTTTATTACGCCAAAGATTCCTTCGTCGTGAAATTCGTCATTTATTCGCTCGCCCTTTTTCTCTCCCCAATGCTATTACGATGAACATGTCACAGACTGAGCATCTTGCCTGCGTTACACTCACTCGGAAAATAGCAAACACAAAAATGGGAGATTGCAATGATTTAATTTGACAAGACAGATGCAATGTGTGCAAGAAAAAAAAATACAAAGGTTAGGGGATTTTATTTTTTATTTTTCATCTATCATATATGCTGCTGGTATCTTGTTCGATCTCCATATCCCATCTTTGTGACATTACTCCCCTACCTGTTCATAAACTTTCCTGAAATATATATTTGAATCGATTCTCACCAGTCAGTGTAACTTGCAGTTCAATATTTGGAAGATCAAACTTCCTACAATGGTCTCCCACCATTGCCGCTAAGTCACACCCTTGGAACACAGGATTAGCAAGCTGCAATCTCTTATTTGAGGTTCAACGCACCATACACTCACATGCAAGAGGAAATCCCTTTGGTTCTCCACAGCTTGCACTCAAACTGTTGGTTTGATCGCACCCTTTGACATCCTTTCAAACTACAAGGAGCACACAACCTTAATTCTCTTAAGCTGATATACAAACGATCGGTGACAGATATGTTTCTCCTTACTGTCTTTGTGCAGGGCTGTACTCAGCTACCATCGACTTGAACCTTCCAGTCGCTATTCTTAGTGGACTATCCATGCTGTCGGGTGATATGGAAAATTCAGATTATAGATGGCGTCTACAGTTTTGAAAGACTCTTTCACGTTGCAATTGAAATCGTCGAATCCCTGTTTCTTATTCATTCTTTGACTGTGTGTGCTACTTTTTCTATTGTTGTAGCATATTTTAATTCTTCCTCAACGAAGACATCAAAATTTATAATACTTATTACCTAAGTTGCTGAATCGTCCATTTTAACTGCCGATTCCGGGTACAGTACGTACCGGAATCTGGTACTTCATGGAATCCCTGCAGAATCTTAGTAATTTATTATTAAAGTTGTAATTATTTCTTTTTCAATTCAAATTGTAACATTATATAGTATATAATTGTTTAATTATGTTTATTATTTCTTGTTATAATATTAATTTGTATATGAAATAATTAATATTACAAGTATACTATTTCTTAATTCTTGTTTTTAGGCTGCAAAATATGCATATATTTACGATTTTTATATATATTCTTGTACAGACGTGTCTAAACATACGCAACCCCTTAAAAAAATTATGCCGTATCCACGTACCTGTACCTGTATCCTTACCCGATTCGGCAACTTAGCTTATTGCCAAATGTACTTGCTGACTCGATGTTCTGACATAAATCATAATATATCTTATTGATTTCTCCACAAACAAGTCTGTGTATTCCACATTACTGTTGTCTCTGATTTTCTTACATTTGCATTTTGGCTCTGATACCATGTTAAGTTCCAGATCGCTGCAAATGTAATAGCACTGCCATAAAAGTATGTACTTTCCAAATGCATCGAGATCTTGAATATATACATGGTAAAGACAAGAAGAGACATGTCCCATGAAGGGACATGTCTGTTCATTAATCTAATTTATTAATTTAACTATATAATCATTATAAGAATAAATAAAAGATTAACTTTATATATATATATATATATATCCTTGCAGACTGTCTTTCACCTTAGAAACCAAAACCTAGTTGCATCGGTTTAAATTCACCCAGGACTTGCTGCTGGCTTCATCTGTTGGGGTTTTCTGCAGCAAAAATTGGATTTATTCAACATTCAACATTTTAAACATTTATGAAGGCGTTATGTTTCCTCACAATCTGAACAAAGGTCTCCAATATAAAAACCATAATAGTTACCACTTGGGCTCATTTCATCAGCATTTAAAAAATCCTTACATAGATGTTTCTCATTATCTTCAACGTGCATGAAGGCTAAAAAGAAAGAACATTGGCCCTTTCCTTTAGACCACCTACTTTTGGTCTACTCTTCAAAGACCAACTCTGATGATATAAAGGAGACCAAACTAGTCATTCCCAGATATCCTTTTCATCATGATTCATCAAGAGAATCAATCAGTTATCTGAACTCAAATGAAAGGAAGGAATCATTAAAAGAAGCATACCACAACCAGTCTGCTGGAAGGAATCATAAAAGAAGCACCAGATACAGCCAACGGTTAACTTCAGCCAAAAATTGTATATTAACAAGCACCCAGATCCTACTTACATTAGAAGACTTGAACATGGCTGGCACTCCATAGACAGATGGAAGTAATTGACCAGCTATCTACATATACATTAGGGCCATTGTCTCAGATCTGAGTATATTCATTGTCTCAAATATACATCATGCGCTGAGGTCTGTAGCACCTATCTTCACACTTGTGGATATCCAGTCCTTCCTCAAGGTGCAACAGATCATTCATGGGTAAATATAGTCATGTTAGTAGCAGGCTTAAATCTGCATTAAGTGCAGTTCGCTGATTGCATATTTGTATCAGATTTCTTTACATTCATCATTGTTAATCATTAACACCCCTGGAAGGTGTAGCATGTCAGAATTGTGAAATTACTTGTTATTCACTATGTAGAGTCCCTGTTTGAATATATTGCAAATCAGAAATAATCAAATTTACAGATCTGTTAATTACAATCAGATTTGGCTCAAGTGTGTGTATTTAATATACAATTATGTATGTACACACACTTACACACGCATGTATGTAAGTATTTATGTACACAGCCATATATCATTGGTTGATTGCATATTTGTATCAGATTTATTTACATTCATCATTGTAAATCCTTGACACCCCTGGGAGGTGTAGCAGGTCAGAATTGTGAAATTACTTGTTATTCACTATGTAGGGCCTCTGTTTGAATGTAGAACAGATCGCAAATACAAATTTGCAGGTCAGTCAATCGCAATCATATTTGGCTTAAGTGTAAGTGTGTGTGTGTGGGGGGGGGGAGAGGAGGGGGGTTAGGGCAGAATGTAAAACTATAGGAGCATTTCAATATAAAACCCTTAATCATTCATCTATTTGACTTTAAACCATAGCAATGCAGTGCAAGCCATCCATGATTCTAATCAAGATTCTTAAATACCAGAACTTGAAAATATCGAGTACTCACAGCTTTAGGTCGTCATCGATCTCGAGCTTTTTTTGGCATCCAGTGGTGGGGTTTGCTATATTGAACTACATTCAACCCCATTAAACCAGACAAAACAAACAGATCAGCACAATAAATATGATTGAACACCTTAAAAGAAAAAGATTCGAGCAAGGAAAAAACCTTCATCTTGGCTGAGTTGATTAGCTCAGGACTCGGAGACGGCTGAGACGTGCGCTACCTCTCATACAATCCAAGCTCTCTCTTGAATGAGATGGTTACGAAGGAAATGTGTTTAGGGTTTGGATGGGGTTTTGGTTTGCGCGACTTTAAAGGGTTAAAACAAACACTAGTAAAATGATTCTCACGCTAATGACAAACAATAGTAAAATGATTTTACGAAAACCACTAGAGCGCTGCGTTGGATCTTAACGTTTCCACCATAATAAATCAAAAGGGTCACAATGTAAGTAGTAAAACTTAAAATAAAGGAAAGTTGTTAACAATATAGATGTATAATTTATATTAGTAACACTTGTATCTAGAGGAGCTTTAAGGAATAAAAATCTATATAACTTTTTAAAGTTACAAATAATTAATGACGATAAAATATGCAAAGTAATTGTAGGATAAGTGAGAGATTTTTATAACGCACTATGTATCAAGAAGTATGTCTCATTTGTTTTTAAAGAGATAAATTTTAATATAAATATGTAATTTTATTCTATAATAATTAAAATATTAATAAAAATAAGTCTAATATATTTTGTTGTTATTTATAATTTTATAAGTATACATAAATAATAAGATAAATTTTTAAATTAATAAAAAATAATCATTTAAAAGGAAGAAGAAGAATAAAGCTAATTTTTCTTTTTTAATATTTTTTCTTTTCGCTTTTCGAAACAAAAAAAATAGAATATCCTAATAAAAGAAGATAATATTAAAATGTATTCTTATTAGAAGACTTGATAATAATAAAATATAGATTTTTCGAGAAATCATATTAGAATGTCAATGAGGAGAAGAGCTTTGCAACCATACACATACCGAAGGTGACATGGTCGCTCCTTCTGCGTATGTACTTGCAAAGACTTCTTGGGGCTTACATCTGTTCTCTACTTTCAATTTTTGTTTTTTCATGTCCTATGTGCCTTTTTGTGTTTTCATTGCATTTAATTGTTTGCCTTTTTATGATTATGGCTCATCATAGTTTGGTCGTGTGTGCTAAATAAGTCTGGATTTGATGTCGTTGGAGTCGGGCTCTCTTGGCTCCTAGCATGGTTCGCTTGTGCAAGAAGAAGCCCCATTGAATAATGATAACAACAAGGCCACGCGATGGATATCGATAAAGCTACAAAAATGTGGGTAACAATTCTGAGAAAAATGGAGGTTCTGAAGTTAACATTCCTAAACCCTCTTATAAGGCGGTGGTCGTTGAACAATCATGACCAGAGTGCCCGCCCTCAACTATTTTTAATAGAATCTTTTGCAGGAAGCTTGACTCTGGACGACCCTCAGTCGATGGAGATAGACTAGGAGGAGGGGCTTCGGAAGAAGGAGGAACCAATGGTGGAGTTGGAAATGATAAGTCTGCTCCCCATGACCTTAGAACTATCCCCCTTTCTCCTAACAAGAATATGATTGAAGTTATTCGAAAAGAGCAGTCTAGGTTGAGAGACATTGCTATATTCTTTGTGTGTGTTGATAAAGACTCTCTTCCTTCTTGTAAATTCTTTGATGATTGGATAGCTAATATTTGGGGTAGGAAATTAGGGATTCAAGTCAGTTTTTGTAGGATGATCCAGAAGGGCTTATTTGTGGTTTTTTTAAATCTCATGGAATGCAAGATAGGGTTTTGAAGAAGGGATATTGGACTATGGGTCGCTCTCTGTTTAGGGCCTTTCAATGGTCTTCTAAAGGTAATGTTGAGCAAGTTGTAGCCCATTCTTCTCCTCATTGGATAAAAATCAAGAATTTGTAGCCTGAATTTTGGCCTTTCATTTCTCAGATTGCCAACCCTCTTGGGTCAATTTTACAAGTTGAAGAATCGAAACATACTCTTCCCCACTTGAATGTTAGAATATTTATTGCTCTTGCTCCTGAGATAGAATTTCCAAAGATTATATTGATGGAATTAGAAGAAGAAAAATTTGTGTGGGAAATTTCCCTTCTAGGGAATTTAGGGTCTTGTTTCCATTGTAAAAAAAATTGGGCATACCAAAAATGACTCTTCGGTCCTCAAAAATCTACAGAACCCTAAGTTTGATATTAATTCAAAGAGGAAGGAAACTGATAAATTTGGCAATGTTAAGTTTGATGCTAACCCTAATGCAGAAACTATTAAAGATGTTAATAATGAGGTTTGTAATGATAGTAATATCAGCACTAGTGCCAAAGGTGGATCTTCCCATGATACTACAATGACAATGGAAAATTTGTTAGTCTGAATAATTCTCTCTTCAAGGATGAATTTGAGGTGGTTCATGCTTCTGATAATGGCACCACCAAGCCTCTAGCCAATTGTCAATTAGAGTCTAATAATGATAAGAGCAATACATGAGGAGTTAACAAGTCTTCACACCCACCTAGATTAAATGCACAACAAATTACTCTCAATTCCATTAATGAGAAAGCAGAATATGCTAGGAGGGCCTCTAATGGTCACCCTAATAGTGATAAAACTCTAGCAGGAACCCTTAAATCAATTATTGAGAAGAGTGATAATAATGCAGAATCCTTGAATGAACCTTCATTTGTAGAAGTTGCTAATAAATCCTCCAATAAAAAGAGGAAAATAGTTGAGAGACTATCCCTTTCTAATGATAGTAAGAAATCGATCAAAGATATCCCAGATTATTTTAACAGGCTTTATAACAACTCCAAATCCCAACAGTCTAAATGATGCACATACATAGTTGGAATGTGAGAAGCCTTGAGATGCGTGATAGGAAGTACTTGGTGAGGAAATGGTGTAATAACCTTAAACTAAAAGATATCATTTTCCTTAAAGAGATCAAGGTAGTTGGGTTTCAAGCCTACACCATACTAAAATTCTTGTGGGATCAATCTATTGGATTCTATTCCAATCATACCAAAGGCAAGGGGGGCAATGCCATTATGGTTGGACCTCAATGGGCAGATAAGATTAGTGCTAGTGGTGTCTCTCCCTGTCAACGAGCTTTATGGGTTACCTTTAAACATAATGATGTCACCATTGGGGTGTGCAATATCTATGTCCCTAATGATTATAGAGACAGAGCATATCTTTGGGAATAGTTGATCACGGGTCTTCCTAAGGCTCATTGGATTTTTGTAGGAGACTTTAATAGGGTGGAAAGTAGACAAGATAAAAGTGGGAGAAATCTGCATAATTGGAAAGGGAATGAACTCTTTTTCTCATCTAACTTTAAGAGGAACTTCAGAATTGTTGATCCTATAGCATCAAAAAAAAAGTCCTTCAATGATATTTGGTTTACTTGGTATAACAATCAAAGGGGTCATCAGAGAGTGTACTGTCAGATGGATAGGATTTATGTTAAAATCCCTACTTCTCATGTGAATCAAAAGTTGGGCATGCCCTAGTTAGTGTCTCCTTGGTAACTATGTCAGATCATTACACTATCTTTGCTAGTGTCTATTTAGAAGGTACTAGTGTTGACAATGATAAAGGCGGGAAAAAGTGCTCTTTCAAACTTAATGTGGCCTTATTAAATGATGAATATGGGGATGATGCTATCAAAATGGTTACTATTTTAAGTAAGTTATGTAATGAAGGTGCGAGATCTATGGAGAGAGGGTCATCTATGGTTGAAGTATGGAGAAAAGTATATCAGGTCATTGGAAATAATGATAGGGTTAAAGAAGAGCAAGATTTGCAAAACACATTAAACAATATTAAAAAAGATTTGTAAATAAAAGGATTTGATCCTCAATTGGAAAACCAACTAGTGTGTGTTAAAGGGAATTTAAGGAGGCTACATCAATATAAGATTAAAGGCGAGAAAATCAGGGCAGGATGAACTGGATGAGGGAGAGAGATAAAGGTAGCAAATACTTCTTTAATATTATTAGAGTTAAACAGAAAAGGGAATGGATTGGTGGTATTCAAATAGAAGGAGCTATTTCAGGTGATCCTACTAGCATTAAAGAGGCATTATATAATTTCTATAAAGATATTTTCACCTCAGAATATAGTGAGAATAATAGACTTGCTTTGGAGGAATGCCTAAAGATTATTCCTAAGAAAATATCAGACAAGGAAGCTAAAATATTGGAGAGTCCTATCAGTTTGGAGGAGATTTAAAATGCTATTAATTCCCTATCTAATGATAAATCACCAAGCTCTAATGGTATCCCAACCAAATTCTACAAGCAAAATCTCAAATGGATTGGTCCTGAGCTTCTAGAGCTTTATGAAGATGTGTTTGATCAAGGCACTTTAGGAGTAGATGTGTACTAGAAAAAGTACCTTCATAGGGTTAGTATCATCAATAATTCAAAATAAACACTAAATTACCACAAATAGCAATCTATCTAAGCTAAAAAATGACAATTAAGCACTCTATGGATCTCTAGCTAGGGATTCTAATGATAAAGTTCTCAGCAAGCCTCCATTAGTGATAGTCCTAGAATGAGAATGATATGATAAAGCAAGCTAAAACAATTAATTCCAAATTGAAATGCTAATTAGCTTCTATATTTGCCTTTCTATCTCTAATTTGCAAGAGGTTGTATGCTATTCTCATTATTGTGGATGATTAATGAGTGAATTATGTCTTGCTTTTATAGGATTAGGCAAGGGTAGGGGGTGTAGTTGGATTTGATCAAGGTTGAGTTGGGGTTAAATCCTTGGTTCCACACTTTGGAGACAATTTAAATGGATTGTCCTCAAAGCTTGGGACAAGAAGACAAGATGAGTGGACACGATGTTCCTTCCAATTGAGTGATTGAGATTCATTTTGGCTTGATCCATGTGAGCTCTTTCCTTAAATCCTATTGGTTGAGGCTTTTTCCTTCCATGTGGTGTTGAGAGAAAATATGACTTAATTAATTAAATTTAATTAATTTTCTTAGCCATGTGTACCCCTTGAATGGGTTGATTTGATTTAAATTGGACTATAAAATTAATTTGATTAATTGCACATTGATTTAATTTATCATGATTTGATCGATTTAACTTGAATGTATGGCTTTGATTTTTAATTAAATTGAATTAAAGCTTGATTTGAATTTTGATTAGATAAATGTTTGTTTCGATTCAATTGTCTTGATTTCTCCTTAATTTTGCCTTGATTAATCACATGAATGATCCTATACACTTTTTGGTGATTACAAATGCCCCTCTTTGAGTCGACATGCGAAGCGTGTCAATTCAAAACTGATATAAGGTCCTAATTGCGTCGATGGTCGATCTTGATGTTTGATATGAGATGTAGATTCTGATGATATGATTGATGCAGTTTTGATTGATTTGATATCCTGATGGTTGATTCGATGATAGATTGCCTGATATGGTACCTGATTTGATTTGATTTGATGTTTGATGCCCCTTTCGATTGATAAGCAAAAAATTTCCTAATAAAAGATTACGCTCTAATTTGATGGTCGTGCCCCTGATTTGATGATGTTGCTATTGTTATTGATTATCCGAGTGTATGCCCCCTTGAAAATGAAATGAAATTTGATAGATGTTTTGAAAAAGTTGACAGTTTAGGTCAGTTTGTGTTGATTAGGTCCATTTTATAATGAATTTTGATTTCATTTCTGATATTGTTTTTGTGTATGAGTGATGACAAATGTTCTTGATTTGGCTGATTTGGTGAAAAATTTGGGTCCCCAGGCATTTTCTGGTCAAAGATGCCCTTTTTAGGTCAAAAAGGTCTATATAAAGGGGTAAAAAGTCATTTTCACTATACATTTTCACTTTTTACTTTTTACTTTTCACTTTGACTCCTCTGAGCTCTTGGCCATGGTGATTTTGATTCATGAGCATAGGTTCGAGTGCGGGCGATGATTTCAGTGACCACTGACCTACATACCTCCGATAAGTGCTTGATCCTCTTAGTTTTCAAATTTATGCCTTGATTTTTTTTTTTAAATGAATTTTTTAATAGAAAAACCCTCTTTTTTTGCAATTTCTATTTCAAATAGCGTGTGTGCACCTTTAATAGCGCTTTTGCTTGGTTTTTAGTGCTTTTGTGCTCTCAAATAGCATGTTTGCGTTGCCAAATAGCACTTTCACACGGTAGTTCTAGGGCACAAAACACTTTTGAAATTTAGTTTAGCGCGTTCAATAAGCCTTTGCACTTTTGAAATTTTAATTGGTGCCTTCACATTTTATAATAGCGCGTTTGAAAAGTTTTAGCGTGTATGCGTTTAAATAGCGCTTTTGATCATTTAGATAGCATTTTTAAACATTTAAATAGCATTTTTTTCATTTTAGCACGTTTAAGAAATTAAACAACGCTTTTACCCAGGTAGGAAAAAAAATTAAATGCCTTAGTCAGTTTTATGAATTGCTCAGTATCATCGATCAGTTGATTGGCATAGGTAATAAACCTAATTTTGGTAGCGAGTCGTAAGATGTCAGTTTGAGTCAGTCATAGTCTGAATGTTTGATCGTCAATCTTGATTTAGATGATGGATGATGATGAATTTTTTGTCCTCTCTGAATAGAATCAGGAAAATTGATTGTGGTTTGATATTTGTAAATGTTTGATTGACTTAGGATAATTCAAATGATAACTGATTTCAAAGCTGATGTAATTGAGCTTGATTTTTGTAGGCATGCTTAAGTCACTGGGTGTTCATGGTTCATACCTGTTGCCTTTTAGTATGATTGATGATCTGAGTGGTGCATATCAGAGAGAGATCAGTCGATGTGGATTATCTTTCCTCCTTCCTCTACCTCGATTCTGAGTGAATCGGGGATTGATTACTATTATGGTTGAGAGGTGGCACTCAGACCATAATATGTTCCATTTTCCTATGGGTGAGATGACAATCACCCCTGAGGATGTGTATCAGCTCTTGCATATTCTGACTCGAGGAGAGTTGGTATTTTACGATTAGGTCTATGATGGTGTAGTGTGTCGTTAAGTCTTCCAGGATCCTACCATTGGTGACTATCACATTCAGTGGTCTTAATTTCATTCTTTTCTAGTTTTGCCAGTAGTTTTGGGTGCATTGATCAGAGGGTTCCTCCTACCAAATAGACGGGGTCATGGTTTTGCGGTCAAATGGGGTCCTATTCTTGAGGACTTGTTGACTCATCCCTGATGGTTTGATTGAGGATCGTGTGTCTTAGCACAACTCTATCATGAGTTGCATAATGTTGTGTATAGATGTTCTTCCACTCTCTCAGCAGGAGGTATATTACTTCAACTTTGGACCTGGGAGCATCTCCCAATGACATGACCTATTATAGCACGACACCGAGAGTTGGGTTGGCCATTCGCCTAGATGTATGAGGGGATAGTAGTGTAGACCCATATGGGGAAGTTAGATTATTGGTGTCGTGTGATCAATGATATGGATCAGGTTGCCTGGCAGCCTTATCTAGGTTGTGAGTCGTGGCCAGAGGATGATTCTGACCTTTTGTACATGTTTTGTCCTTGTTGGATGATTGGTCGTACCCCTTATATTATAGAGAGATTTTTCTTTCAGAGGGTACTACGACAATATGGCAGGACACAGGGTATGCCCCAGGGTGTTGCTATGTATGCTCAGGTTCAGGTTAAGAGATCACTATGGGTTCCTATTATGGATTTTAGGACAACTCATTAGGAGATATGAGATCTAGGTTATTTTCCATGGGCCATGAGAGAGGATGCCATTGATGCAGGGATGACAGATGATTATGTAGATTGGTTTGGTCAAAACCTATTTCTGAGGTTCACAAATCTAGCTGAGCGGGTACCTGGTATCAATGAGGAGTCTGATGGTGACAGTGGTGATGGTGGAGATGATGGGGATGATGGGGATGGTGGTAGGGGTGGGGATAGGATTTGAGCACGGTGTGGATGATGGGGTCATCAAGCAACCAGAGTAGATAGAGTTCTCATGCCAGTTATTGATGTTGCTCCCATTCCTCCTAGGGGTGGTGGTCAGGGGAGGGGTGGTGGTGTTGACAGAGCTTTACACCAGGTTGTCAGGGATCTGGCAGGTAGACAGTATCATCATAGGGCTAGGCATTAGAGGTAGATGGATGCCCAAGAAGCATAGGCATTATTAGATCAGGCACAGGGACAACCGACACAGGCTCCTCCGCAAGTTCCTCCAGTTGTTCCACGGGATCCTCCAGCACAGACACCTGCTTCTGCATCTATGCCATATTCTTCTTCTTTCATTCCATTGCTATATGTTCCATCTTCTTCCATTCCTTCTTCTTCTTCCATGCCTCCACCATAGACTTCTACTACACAGGCTCCTAGCACAGCTGCACCAAAGGTTCAAGCTTTACAGTTAGAGATGTCTTAGGTTAGATAAGAGGTTAGGCAGTTGATTCTATGATGCAGGCCTTTATGGTAGTGATGAGTCAGCATGGGTTGCAGTCGATCTTGAGTCATCCTCCTGATAGTGCTCCTGGTCCTGATGGTGATGGTGTTGGCAGTTCAGCCAGTTGATCTATGATTTTGAGATGATTCATTTTATTCTTCCATTGATGTATATGATCTCATTCTTTTGGTATATCAAGACATTGGACTCTGTTGTATCTTTTGATTTAGTCGATGTTATTTATGTTGATACTCTGATACTTTGATGGACTTTGATTTCCAGATGTTTCTTTGATGATCATTCCATAGACTTTGATACTCATTTTTATATACTTACTTTATATGATGTCATGATGTGTTGGATCTCATGTTTCAGGTGTTTTACTATGATATGCAGATTTATATGATGTGTCTCCTATATGCTTTGTTTTATGTTTTTCAGAATGTAGTGTTATGATATGGATGCACATGTTCTATTGATGCTTAAATGGTTGTCTTATGTATGACATAAAATAGATGAATGGATGCAATATGAACTTAATGATATGATTTAATGAATAATGATATTATGGATGCAATTGATATATAGATGTGTTAGATTGATAATGTAATGGTTAATGTGATGTAATGATTTAATAGATAATGGATGTATTTATTTTGGTATATGGATGAAATGGATTTTATGGTATACAAATGTGAGGGACCTATATGATGTAATGTATAATGATCATGGGTACTTAATGATTAATGATTCTAAATGTTTACATGTGATATAGATCAATGATGTTACTATGCAATGATATCTAATGAGCTTAAATGAATAATACAATATGCAATGTTTTTGAACTAAATGATATGCACTTAATGATGAATTAAAATGATTTTAATGGATGTAATGAACGTTAACTAATGCAATGCACTTAATGGATTGATATGAATGATACAAAGAACGCATCCTAAATGAGATGAACTTTAAAATGAATGCAATCTAATGCAATGAACTTAATGATTTATGAATTTTTATGTAAGATATGAATGATGAATGCATCTTAATGCAATTAATGTTATGAAGATGATTTAAACTATATGGAATGAACTTAGATTAAAATGAATGCAACTTAATGCAAAAGAACATGGATCTAATAAATGCTCATGACCTGATGGAATACACCTTTGTTTTTTATTGCTTTTGATTTCCAACACACTCGATCACATATAGTTTTTAATGCTCATTTGATTTTTGATTTGACCACACCCCCTTTCTCTTTTCCTCTTGCAAATTAAATTAAGCTAAGAAAGGCAAAATACATTAAATGCATTTAATCTAAGATGTATGCAACTAATTGTCATCATTCAAAAATTTGGAGCTTATATTCATCATTGAGCAGGTTTTGGAATCCCAATTTAGTACAACCATCACTAGTTCAACCATGATGATATGAATACTTTTTGCACCTCTTTTGTTGCTTTCCCATCTCTTTTTGGTATGAAAATCACTAATTGAAGCCAATCATGAGAGTGCAAATACCGATTTTGTCAGATTCTATGTTGCAAGTGGATTTTGGTATTATGATATTAAACATCAAAATATCCAAGGCATCCTTTTGTGTAAACAAACAAAGATCTTAGTTTTATCCTATGTACAAGTCCTCGATGATTCTTTGATGATCACATCTTTAGACAAATAATACATGCTTTAAAACTTTGATATTAAGACAATCATTCAGAAATTCATAAACTATCACGCTTTCATCATAGCTTGTCTAGTTTAAAAACTTTCATCAATTCTCTAAAAAGACGTGATTTCATCAATCAAGTCAAGACTCTAGAAAAAAAATTTGCAATGTTTTTCAAATCCATATTTCAAGTGTAGTTCCATCCATTTCATATTTTTAATCCTGATAAAGATAGGGTCATGTAAGATCTCAGATCAAATTTTGTGTTTTTGGTTCAAATTGGATTAGAATGAAGATTTGATTAAGTGTTTACTTGTACTTTTGATGAATTGATTCGATGATTGACTGATGTTTTCTTTTGATGAATCCTTCCTCCTTTAGAGTATATTTCCCCCAGTTTGATATAATTTCAAAGTTGGACTTAGGACAAATTGTAGACTAGGTGACCAAAATCTTTAGGTACTTGCAAATGCAATTGTGGGATTTTATTATGCAATATATACAAATGCTAGTGAATGCAATATTTAAAAGGATGACTACTAGGTATGCGACTGACTTGGACTTTCAATGGCACCTATTTATTAGGTTTTCACCGATTGAATGAATCTTGCTTTCTTTTTCTATTTTTAAAGCTTTTTCCCTTTTTTGCTACCAAGACACCTATTTGCTAGGTTTTCACCAAGGCACTTTTTCTCTTTTTTTAATTTATTTTTATTTTCTCTTTTTTCAATTTTTTTGTTTTTCATATCATCAAGGTGCCTATTTGCTAGGTTTTCACCAAGACAACATTTTTTTTAGGATCATATATGAATGTTTTTGGCTTTCTCCATGCTTAATTTTCCACTATTTTTGATATTTTTTGCTTTTCTGATTTGTTTGCTCTTTTCTGCTTTTTAATGTTTACGACATTTTCAAGATCTCTTTTGACTATGTACAATAAATAGGATATTTTCCATCTGATTTTATGATACTCTTTTTCTCTATACTCTTTCATCTGCTTCATGTATAGAACCTTTTGAGATGAATTCTATTGATAGGTTCTTGTAACTCCTCTCCATCACAATCAGCTAACTTATAGGTGTCGGTCCCAAAAGATGAAGTGATCACAAAAGGTCCTAACCATTTTGCTTCCCATTTTCCTTTCTTTTCTCTTTCTACTTGATTCTTGGGATTCTCTCGCAAAACTAAGTCACCTATTTGGAATGTTCCTAACTTGATGTGCTTGTTATAAGTCCTTGACATTCAGTTTTGATATACTTTCAAGTGATCAAATGCTTGTTGTTGTTTCTCATCTAGCAGTTCTAGTTCATGCAACCTAGCAACTCTATAATCTTCCTCACTTATCAAACCATGTAAAGATACCCTTAAGGATGGAAGTTCTACCTCCAAAGGTAAAATTGCTTCTGTTCCAAAGACTAAGGAAAATGGTGTAGCTCCTGTTGGTGTTCTGATACTTGTCCTATAAGCCCATAAGGTCGGGTTTATTTTTATATGCCAATCTCCACCTGAATTGTCTACAGTTCTTTTTAATATCTTCAGGATTTTTTTATTCGTTGCTTCGGCTTGTCCATTACCTTGGAGGCAATATATTGATGAAGAGTGATGGATCATTTGAACTTTGTGCATAATTCCTTTAGGTCCTTATTTTTTAAGTGCTTTGCATTATCCATTATGATGGCATGAGGTATGCCATATCTACATATTATGTGGTTTAGGATAAACAAGGATATCTACTTTCCTGTTGCAGTTGATAAGGGTACACTTCCACCCATTTGGTTAAAGTACTCTGTTGTGGTGATAATGAATTTATGACCATTTGAAGATGGTTGATAAATCATTTCCCGTTAAATCTAGACCCCATTGATAAAATGGTCAAGAAGTCGTCATAGGATGAAGCTCTTGTGCAGGCACATGTATCAAGTTTCCATGATATTGGACTTTATACAAGTTTTAGCAAAGTGACAAGCATCTTTCTCCATCGTAGGCCAAAAATATCATATTCTAAGAAGTTTCTTATCTAGGGTTAAACCATTCGAATGTGACCCACAGATCCCCTCGTGAATTTCTCATAAGGCTATATCTAATTCCTCTTTCTCTAGACATCTAAGAAGCATTCTATCTAAACTCTTATGATACAATGTGTCAGATATTAAGGTATAACAAGCAGCTTGTTAGATAAAGCTTTTCTTATGGTTCCTAGTTTGGTCTATAGGTAGGATTTGATCTTTTAGGTAAGTATAAATATCTCCATACCAAGATGATTCATGTGTTGTTAGTAAAACAAATGGTATGAGGGTGGGTAGGGTCAAATGCGGGTTGCTCAACTTCTTCTACTAGGAATTCATATTTGGCGCTTTGATCTAGTATTTGGAGAAGTGATGCCAAAGTAGCCATTGCATCTGCTGCTTTATTTTTCTCTCTCGGTACTTGTTCAATGTGATAAGAATGAAGTATTTCTTGAGATTCTCAACCATATTTTTGTAAGGTATCATCTTGTCATCTTTCATTTGGTGTTCATCATTAATTTGATTAATAACTAGTTGTGAATCTCCACAGACTTGTAGTTCTGTCACTTTCCACTCTAATGCCAAACTTGATTCCAATGACCAATGTTTCATACTCATCTATGTTATTTGTGCATGGGAATAGAAATTGTATGATTTTGGATTGTATACCCTTGAGGAGTAATAAAAAAGTATGCCTGCTCCTGACCCATGTTGTGTGTAGGAACCATCAAAATATAGTTGCCATGTTTTTGCTTCCACCTTCACAATTTCAGAATCTAGAAATTCCACTTGTATTGGATGGTCATCTTGTAATGGTGATTCTGCTAAATGATCAACTATGACTTGGCCCTTGATAGATTTTTTATCCACATATCTATGTTGAATTCACTTAGCACCATGACCCATTTGGCTAGTCTTCCATTCAATGTTGTTTTGCTAAGAAGATATTTTAAGGGATCAATCTTTGCAATGAGTTTAATCTTGTGGGATAACATATAGTGGTGTAATTTTTGGGAAGCAAAAACTATGGCCAAACATGCTCTTTTTATGAAGGTGTAATTTAACTCATATTTCACCAAAGTCCTACTTATGTAGTAGATAGCTTTTTATATTCCTTATTCATTTTCTTGTGGCCAATAGTGCCCCTAATGAATGCTCGGTCGTTGAAATGTATAGAATCAAAGTCTTGCCTCTTATAGGTGGCATCAAAGTTGGAGGATTCATTAGATATTTCTTCAACATGATGAAGGCTTCTTCACATTGTTCATCCCACTTGAAAACTATGTCCTTATGAAGGAGTTGAGTAAAATTATGGCACTTTTCTGCCAATTGAGAGGATGAACCTTCGTATGGATTGATCCTGCCTTGAAGAGATCTCATCTGACTTATATTTCTAGGTGCTTCCATTTCATGATGGCTTTGACTTTAGCTAGGTCTACCTCTATTCCTTTTGCTAAAACAATGTACCCTAGTAGATTTCCCGATTGACGCCAAATGCACACTTCTTTGGATTTAGCCTTACTTTAAATTGCTCCAATCTTTCAAAAAAATTTCTCTAGGATGGGTAGATGTTCTTCTCTTGAATGAGATTTAGCTAGTATGTCATCTACATAGTCCTCCATGAACTTGTGCATCATGTCATGAAATATTTTTTCATGGCTCTTTGATAGGTCACTCCAACATTCTTTAGACCAAAGGGCATAACATTCCAACAGAAATGTCCCCCATGCACATGTAAATGTTGTTTTATCTTGATCTTCAGGTGCTATCTTTATTTGATTGTAGCCACTAAACCCATCCATAAGAGAGAACATGGAATGTCCTACTATTAGATCCACTATGGTGTCTATGCTTGGTAATGGAAAGTCATCCTTAGGGCATGCAAGATTTAGATCCCTAAAATCTGAGAAAATTCTGACGGACTTGTCTGCTTTTGAAACTGGCACTATGTTTGAAATCCATTGGGCATAATTAATGGCTCTATAAAACCCAACTTTTAGCAATTTTTCTAACTCCACCTTCACAAGAAAATCTATGTGCGGATGCATCTTTCTCAATTTTTGCTTTACCGATCTTGCTCCTTTTATGTTTAAGTGATGCATGATCAAATTGAATAAAAGCTTTATTTGAATTTTGATTGGCTAAATGTTTGTTTCGATTCAATTGTCTCGATTTCTCCTTAGTTTTGCCTTGATTAATCACATGAATGATCCTGTCCACTTTTCGATGATTACAAATAGATATTAATTAGGGAATTATCAAACTCCTCTCCAAAGCTGGTGACAAGACTCAAGTTAAAAATTGGAGGCCTATTACCTTGCTAAATCTGTCTTATAAGATTATTGCTAAGGTTCTAGCTAGGAGAATAGGGGGTCTCCTTAATAATTGTATATCTCCAACACAAATAGGATTCATAAAGGGGAGATTCATTCTTGAGAATCTAATTATTAGCTCTGAGGAAATGCATTGGGCTAAGAGTGAGGATCAGAAATTTTGTAATGGTATTGCTATATTTTGAGAAGGCTTGTGATAGAATTGAATGGCCCTTTGTCTTGGGCATGCTTTAGGCATTTGGTTTTCCCTCTTATTTATGTAAGTGGATTAATATTATCCTTAATGACTCCTCCATAGTCATTGATATCAATGGGGAACTATCAGATAGCATTAAGCTCCAAAGGTCTATTAGACATGGGTGTCATATTGCTCCTGCCTTGTTTGTTATTGTAGCAGATGCATTGTTTTACATCCTCAGGATTCCTCAATTGGGCCCTCTGATCAAAGGTATTATTCTTCCCAATAAAGAGACTCTCCTTAATGCCCAATTTGCAGATGAGACTACATTATTTATTGAGACGGAGGAAAATAACTTTGACAATATGTATCATAGGCTTCAATATTTTTATTTAG